>JAGPOW010000229.1:3706782-3724935 GCA_030014935.1 Caiman crocodilus
TCTGCCCTGCTGTCCCCAGATCATGCAGGTGGCCCTCCTCTGGACCCTCTCAATGTTGTCCACATCCCTCTTGAAGTGGGGTGCCCAGAACTGGACACAACACTCCAGCTGTGGCCTGACCAGTACCGCATAGAAGGGAAGGATCACCTACTTGAGATGCACCTGTGGATGCACGATAAGGTCCGGTTAGCCCTGCCAACTGTGACCTCTCATTGTTGGCCCATGTTCATTTTGGAGTCAATGATGACTCCAAGAACCCTTTCTGCCTCCATGCTCTCAAGAAGGGAGTTTTCCATCTTATAAGTGTGCTGCTGGCTACTACTGCCCAAGTGCAGCACCCTGCACTTGTCAGTATTGAAATGCATCCTGTTTTTGTTAGCTCACCCCTGCAACCTATCCAGATCTTGCTGCAGTCTTTCCCTCCCTGCTAGTGTGCCCACCTCACCCCAAATTTTGGTATCATCAGCAAATATGAACAGGTTGCTTTTCACCTCATCATCCAAAGCACTGATAAATTGAACAGTGCAGGCCCGAGGACCAAGCCCTGAGGGACTCTGCTGTCCACTTCCCCCCAGGTCAAATATGACCTGTCCACTACCACCGTCTGAATACAACCCTTCAACCAATTTGTAATCCATCTGACTGTGTAGGCATCGATACCACAGTCACCTAATTTTTTTTAATGAGGATGGGGTGGTCAACAGTGTCAAAGGCCTTGCTGAAGTCGAGAAAGACTACATCCACGGTGACACCTTCATCCAATACTTTTGTGACCTGATCTTAAAAGGCAATCAGGTTGGTCTGACATGACCTGCCTCTAATGAAACCATGCTGGTTGCCCTTGAGAATCATCCCTGATACCAGCCCATCACATGTGCTCCTTGATGATCTTCTCAAAGAATTTCCCCAGCATTGAGGTAAGACTGAAGGGCCTATAGTTGCCCGGGTCCTCCCTCCTCCCTTTTCTAAAGATGGGGATCACCTTTTGATGTCCCTATGACCAGGTCATCTATTATCATTTCATCTTTTTACTTTATCTAACCAGAGAGATAGATAAGCAGATGACCTGAAGCCAGTGTCTCAAATAGTATCTACCATATACAGAAGGAACTACGTCTACCCAGAACTCATTTGGTTGTGGAATGACCTGGCTGCCAAATTCTTGCCTGTCAGAGATGAAGAGGTGCAAAAAGAGGTAAGTAATAAAATGAAGTTAAGAAGGTAGCTATGTATTTTGTATTGTCTTTGTCATAGTGGGCTTTTATCTTTTAAATTATATCAAGGAACAAGATATATTATGCCTCACAATTTATATGCAATTAGTTTCCATCCATAAATTATCATTAGATCGATTCCCATTTGAAATTATAAAAAATAATAAAATTACTATTTATTTTGTTGGTTTATTTTTCTCACACACAGATCATAAGTTACAAATGTGGAGTGGGCCCAAATTCTTTGATGGTCAGTGTTAAACTTTTGTAAATAATTGTACTCTTCATTGATAACACCCAAGATAAAAAATACCAGGACATTAATGTTTGGCTATCTCCAAAACTCAATACATCAGAAAAAACTCTAAAGATTCTAAAAAAAAAAAAAATGTCTCTGATTATTTAAACGCTTCTATTGTAACTTCTCCCACAAGTTGCAAATGTTACCTTACATACAAACAGAATGCCATGCTGACTTGACTGCGCTAATTTTGTATGTTTCCATTATCTTAGTATAATCTCAGTCACTAGAAATAGGACCATAGGTAAAATATCTAACACACTCCATGGAAAATGACAGAGTATTTTATTACTTCAACTTTTTTTGTTGATTGGCTGTATATTTCACCCTTCCCTTACAAGTTAGCAAAGCTATAAACTCAAAGAAGAAATGGAATGGACATAGTCAATCAAAATACAGTAAAAAGACAAGATGGGAGTACACATATTACAATTCACAAAATATGTGGACAACTCATTCTTATGGCAAAGATAGTAACAAGAAATGAAAATGGTAAAACATCAATCTATTCTCATGACAAAGACCAGCTCAGAAGAAGAAAAGCCTTACAAATTTACCCCTCATAAGGTAGCTCTCTCTTTTTAGGAACAAGAACACTTCTATATTTTAAGTACATTCTTTCCAAATAACAAGAATCAGCAGAAGAATAGTTTGTAGAAAACAAACCTAACATGTTATAAAGGGATTTCAATAAATCTCCCCAAACAACAATAATATTATTCTCATTCAGAAATCTCATATGGTGAAAAACATGAGTAGATATTAGACAGGAAAAGATTTTTGGACATGATCTCTTTTTCTGGACTATATGCATGATTGGGATAGACTTGGACAAGTTTTTGCATGCTGGAAATGCCCTGCATTTTAAAGTTTTTCTATAATTACGCCTGCATGCAAAATCTTATCTGAATTTATCCCAAGCATGCAGGTATTCTATAAAAATATCACCCACAAAAATTCTTGCCTATCACATTTTTGATTGAGAATCATGGCTACAACATCACCCCAACAGTACTAGAACAGGGGCAGGTACCATTATATCTGTTTTCCTGCAATTGCTACTCTTGGTACCTGAACTGAAAGCAGCAAGCTCCCTCTCTGTTCATGGTTCTCTCCATAATGTCAAGTCACTGTGGAAGAGGAAGTCAGAATGTCAAGGAACAGAGAATGCAAAGATGGTGTAGGAAGCAGAAAGTGAAGAGAACAAAGAGGAAGAAGCTAGCAGCTGATGAATAAAAGTAGAGGAAACTGGGGTGCTTTTAAGTGCACAGAGGGAAGAAACTAGAGGAACCACAGCAGAGTGACAGTGCAGATGATTAATAGGGAAAGATAAAAAATGATACAGCGTTTGGCATTTGGGGTATAAGATGGAGAGCCCTCTAAGACGTGGGTTTAAATCTTAGCTTTACTACATATTTTGTCTGTATTTTTGGGCAAGTCACTTCCTAATGATTCAGTTTCCCATATATTACATTATGGTAATAGAACTTGCATTTGAACATGCTTAATGCAGACAAAATTCTAAAGCATGTTCAAACTCCTTTAAACACCTACATTTTAACTGACTTCATGTTCATTACCCCCATGGAAAAAATGAGCCTGGAGATAGAAGTACACTCTAGGAATTGCCTCTCTCATATAAGCTATAGGGAAAGAAATACTTTAAATACTGTGAAGTAATCAAGGTTGCCATGACCAGCACATATGCAGTTCTGCTCATGGTTAGGCCCAAGGCCAGGAACGTAAATTTAAGGCTAGGAGTCAAAACAGGGTTACAGTCAAGATCTGGATGCTAAAAGGCATGTTCAGGAACAAGTCAAGGTCAAAGAACAAGAATGAGAAGCTGCAGGTAATAAGGAAGCATCAAGCTTTGCAAGTAATAATAAAATATCCAAAACAGAGTGCACAAGAGTAAGCATGACCACAGGATACAGAGTCTGAGCATATGGCACTGTTGGAGCAGGCCACATTACAGACCCTAGAACTGAAACAAGTGTCCAGAAGTCTCTGCCTTCAGCTATCAATAGAGAGCAGGAAAACTTATTTACAACCTCCTTTTCTTAAATAGACTATTATATAAAGTAGGCCTATTTCTGAATTATTATCAACTGCTCCATTAGCTCAAGTGCTGTGGATAGCAAAGTATGAACCCTGCTTGATCATTGTTGATAATCAAATATACATAGCCTGATGCAAGCTCTAATGCATGTTAGCTAGGTGGCCACAGGCCTCTCACATTCTGAGGAATGCTTTGATGCCAGCTGCAATGTCCTACTTGGCTTCAGGGGGGCAGGGATGTGCAGCATAACTATGGGCAGCCCTCCAGATGGTGGTGGTTTCAGGGCAGCCCTCTCACCATCAAAGCTCAGGGTCCTGTGGTAGGTGTACAGGTTGACCTGGGGGTACCATGGCAATCAGCAGGAGCACAGCATAGTGGATTGGGTGCCCCTTAGTCCATGCAAATATCTCCTTGTGCATCGCTGTGGGCATGCACAGCAAGGCACGCTGGGGATACAGTGACAGCATAGGGGGGCTGGCCGTGGGATGCCTCTCTAGAGAAAACGCCTGTGGGGAGGGCAGGGGATGTAGGCAGTTCCTCATACCAGTTGTCTGGTTGCCCCACACCCCTCCCAAGCCCAGCCACCATAGGCTAGGCAGCAGTGCAGCAGAGAAGCTGGTCTGCAAGAGGAGAGAAGGGAATAGGCAGGGAAAGCAGGCTGCCTGTGGCTGGCACAGGTCTGTTCAGCCAACTTACCATAGTCCTTGGTCACGTGTGCATCCCTGACCCCTGATCTGAGGCTGAGCAACACACGACCTGATGGGTACAGAGAATCTTGTACAGAGAATCTTATCTCAGAAATGCTGCAAACTCACAAACAGCTTCTGCCTCAGGGTTCTACAGGGGCTGCAACTGCCAACAGGTAAGAGGCCACCCTTGGGAGCTGGGATGAGGCCTCAAGGTCACTCCCACTGACATTTGGGGCCCTGTGGATGTGCTAATCCCATCAGAGGAGGATCCTGGACAGACCTTCTTCCAGGACCATCTGGTCACTGCATCAGAGGACCAGGTTTCAGACGCTTGGGTCCAGTGGGTGGAGGATGTGGAATACCAAAAGTGGTGGATGCTGAAAAATGTGGCCTGTGAGGACATGCAGGACTGCCATGAGGAGGCATGGGACCTGTACAAGAAGGCATAGGACTGAATGGATAGGAAATTCAGAGTACATCTCCTGGCCCTGGAGCATGACCAGGTGGAGGCACTGTTGGAACAGAATGCCATTCTGCCCTAAGCAATGCAGGCCAAAGAGAATGACTGCCAGGTACTGGACACCATTCTGGCCCAGGGAAGCCTTCATGCTGCCTGATGCTCAGCCCCTGAGTGTGGAGCCAGAGCTACCTGCAGTGAGGACAGAAGTGTGGTCCTGGGCATTGCATGCCAAAGAAAGAGCCACTCAGACTGGGAATGCACAGGCTGCCATCTCCCCAGGGCAAGCCCCCTACCTGCTGCACTCACTGCAGCATGCGCACCCACAGGGGAGTGGTCAGAAGCCAGGGTGCTGGCCTCTGCCCCTAGTTGCCCCCACTCCATGCTCCCCCAGATGGCACACAAAGGACATTGTACATAGTTTTCATGGGGAAGTTGTTTTATTTTTGGTGGGTTTTTTGGGGGAGAGAGGCAACTCTGTTGGAGAGGGAAGGGGGGTCTGTTTGATGTGAAGGGAATAAAAGCTTGTTCTTGTGAGCCATGTCTGCAGTGAGCATGGTCCTGGGAGTGAGTGGAGGGAGTGGGGAGGAGTCTGTGGGCTAAGATGGAGAGTGCTGAAGAAGGTGGTCAGCCAGTGCCTCCTGCACCTGGTGCCCTGACGTATGCTGGCAGGTACAGTGGCTCTTCTGGGACCTCAGCAGAGACAGAACCTGCTGTTACAGCCACTGCAGGTGATGTATTCAGTGCCAAGCTTCCTCTGTGTGCCACACCTTCTCCCAGGCTTTATGGAACAGCTCCTCCCAAGTCTAATAGATGTTACGCAGCACACATGCTGTGACAATGACCTAGAGGATGTTGTCTTCAGTGAACTCAAGGCAGGCAGTGATGGTGGACCAGCAGCCCTTGAGGTGGCTAAAGGCACACTCCACCAGGGCATGGGTCTAGCCCAGGCAGCGGTTGAAGTGGGTTTGGTGGGGGTCCATGTGCCTGGTAGGGCTGCATGAACCAGGGGAGAAGTGGGTAGGTGGGGTCCATAGTGAGGAGGAGCAGGATGGGAACAGCACCCAACTGCAGGCCTGGCACCCTTGGCCCAAAAAACCCACTTTCCAGCAGGCCTAGAAGTCCAGAGTTGCAGAAGATGTGAGCATCATGGGCACTGCCCACTCAGCCAGTGATCACATGTGTGAAGATCCCATGGTGGTCCATGACAGCCTGGAGCACCATGTAGTGAAAGCCGCTCCAGCTGTCATAGGGGCAGTCTCCATGGGGTGGGCAGGTGATGGTGATGTGAGGTTCATCTAGGGCTCTGCTATACTAGGTGATTCCCAGGGCATGGAACCCCAACCCCACCAGGGGGTTATGCATGTGGGGCAGGGTGTCTGCCAGCACATCCTGGAGAGCGCTACAGACTTCCAGGGCAGCCTCACCAGAATTAGCCTTGCCCAAAGCAAACAGATGGCCAACATACCATAGGCTGACAGGTGTGGCCAGCTTGAGCAAAGCAAGGCTAGGCAAGTGTTCATTGGGTGGGGCGGCCACATGCCAATGTCCAGCCTCTTTGGGTGTGGCCACAGCTGCTCCAGGAGATCCTAGATGGTGGCCTGGATCATGTAGAATGCCTCCAGCTGCTGCTTATCATCCTAGGTGTGCACTGTGCAGCCACCAGTCCTGGCTGACATAGTGGGCCTAGAGAAGGTGGGGCTGGAGACCTGGGAGGGGGATGGCAGCCCTGGCTATGGCATCCTGAAGCCCCTCACTGGCATCCCTGCAAGAGTCCACCCATACAGATGAAGTTGAGGTGGGAAGCATGCAGCAGCAGCCCTGGCATTGAGTATGACAGCCTGATAGGTGATTGCTGTATCTGGGAGAGTCAAGCAGGCCCACATGGCTGTAGGCCAGATGGTAATTAGTGCAGTGAGCCAGCTTGTGCCTGGAGCACTGCTTGTCACTTCCAGGAGCAGGGGCGGGAGCATCCATAGCAGTGAGAAGCACAGGCAGCAAGGAGAGCATTGCTGTGTGCTGCCCCTGCACTGCTCATGCTGTTCCTGGGCAGGGGGATAGATGGTCAGAGGGGCTGCCTTCTGAAGATGGCTACTGGCATCTGCAGCAGTAGCCTGGAGCTCCCCCTGGTGGTGGCAGGGGCCCCTTGCAGGGCCCCAGGTAGCAGGTGCAGATTGACATCAAATCTCCTATTGATTCCCTGCATGTGTAGATGCCTGCCCAGCATTATTTACTCATGAGTAATTTACTCATGAGTAAACTGATGCCGCATCAGATGCACATGTAGACACACCCCCTACGTTGCAAAACTAACTCTGTCTTGGGCTTAAAACCCATTAAGGAGTTTGATCCAAAAAATTTCTCTCAAAGAGAAGCTGTCATATTATAGAAAGCCTATTATATTTTCCCACAGGAAATATATGCCATGTTCTAGCCCTACTCTTTTGTACATGTTGACTGCTTTGTGAGATCTTGATATTTTTCTACATATTTCTGATCCTGGTCCTATTCAAATGTCTGACCCCTGGTACTTCTCTACTCCCCTCCATTTGCCTTGGGGACAGTGATAGAAGCTTTTAAGTGACCATTATCCAGTATATTCTGTCTGATAACCCCTGTTGCTGCTATTTTTTCCCTTTTTTGGCAGCTGAGTATGTAATACAGTAGTAGTGTTGCTATTTTGGCCCTTGGAAATTGTCTCACTAAGAAAAAAATATAAGATGATAAAAGAGTCCCCTGACTGTGGAATAAGCTCCCTCCAGAGTTGAAGCAGTCACCTATCTTGGAAATCTGTAAAAGGAGACTGAACAGCTAACTTACTGGGGTCACCTGACCCCAGTTGTCTTTCCTGCCTGGTACAAGGGGCTGGACCCAATGATCTCCTGAGGTCCCTTCCAGCTTTACAATCTATGAATCTATGAAAAGATCAAGATAAAATAAATTTACTTTCATCTCTATTCTGCATCCTATTCATACCCATCTACTGAATCTGGTCACACTTCCATCATCAAGTGAAAGAATGAGTATATATCATTATAAGTTATAACAACTGCTGGGTCATATCAATAATCCTTTTAGGCTAGTCTTCTGTCTGACTGTGGCAAATAGTTGAGATTTTAGAGCAGGGCTGTCAAATTGGTGGCCCATGGGCCCCTGCAGCTGCCTCTCGCTTGGCTCTATGGCAGTGGAGGGCCAGGGGAGATGCTGTGTGCCTGGCTGCACTAAAGCTAGACAGCCCACATTAGAGGAGAGTATGCACAGGGCATACAGCCCAAAGACCCCTATAGGCACTTTTCCCTCAGGAGACAAGGCACCATGTCCTGACAGTGTTACAGTATGTGGCCCAAGGACAGTTCCACTTTAGAGGCAAGTATATGCAAAGGGAAGGCTGTACATGGGCCCCTACAGCATGCCTATATGCATAGAACATGCCTAGTATGCTCCATCCCCTGTCATACCCTCCCTGGAATCAACCATCACTGGTTTATCAATATCAGAGGATGCATCCTTTCCTGTCCTATTTAATAGTTCTCAGTGGGCCTGTTCTCCATGAATTTGCCTATTGCCTTTTTTTAACCTGGCTATATTTTCTGCCTCAACAATCTCTATAGCAACAATTTAAATTACCAATCTAACAATATGCTGAGTAAAAAAACACTTTATATTGGGGTAGACTATATATGCTTCTATATGAAGATAGTTGTAGGTCTGTAAGGTACATTGACATAACTAATGACATTTTTTTTCAAAACCATTAACTGCAAGCAAAATGAGCACATGGGCAATGTAAACCACTGTTATACAAAACAAAATGTAGATAGTTGTAGACTGTAGAAAAAACAGATAGACTAGAAAGGCAAAACAAGCCCAAGGATGGTTTAGTAAGCAAGAAGTAAATTGGAAAGAAACAGGATGAAGATGACAGATTGATAAGGAAACAACTGCTGCAAAGGTAAATAGTGAGGATCTATACCCTGACCACATATAGGATAAGCAGAAGAGGGCTGTAAAGGGGTATAAAACCCTAAGGAAAAAGCTTCAGTTTTGGGAGCTGTCAAAAAGCAAAAGTAAACTACACTGGTCAAAATAGCAGCCACAGTGCCATGATGATGCTAGAACACCTGAGTCATTGTGCATCACTCAGAAGGACTGCATAAAAATGCCTTTATACACCATTTGGGGTTTTGCTTGAGTAGTGGTATTGCTTGTGTTCAATAAATTAGGATCTGAGTCCAGAATAGTCTCGTTAATCTTTTTTTTTTCCATTCATACCACCCCTTAATCAAAATTCAGTATAACAGTAATTACTCTAGGACTTCAAATCACTGTAGTGCTTTTGTCCATATTGTATTTATTCCAAAATGGGTAAGATAACCCTGCCTCCAAGATAAAGTAGAATACTCTATCCAGTACTGAGTTTATAATCAGATGATGATCACCCACATAAGAATAACTTCTGTCTTTTTGTACACTAAAAGGAACTATATATTTTCAATGTGAACAGCAAAGAACAAAGGGTGCATATACAGGCGCTCTAGGAGGAGGGGTACATTTAATTAGATCATCTCTTGGGAGCCACTCTAATTAAAATGCACACAGTGTCTCATGTATTCAGCATCTCACATTTCAAAATGGCCATGGGGGTGCTTCAACTAAAGCTCATTTGGCAAGCTCACCTGCTGCCATTTTGAAATGTTGGATGATAAATACATGAGACAGTGCAGCACACTGGAGTATTCTGATTAGAGTGCTTCAGCAGACTCTAATTAATTGAGTCTGCTCCAACGCATTCTAATTAGAATGTGTTGGAGCACGTGTAAAATTGTCCAAAGAAGGTATTGGTGTATCAAGGTCTTCATTAATGGGTGCCATATCTCTGAGAACAAAATAGTTCCTGAAGTCTACATGAAAATTCTTAGAAATCATAATGCACAGTTCATTGAATACAGAAAGTTATCCATTTCATAGTTGCTTGTACTACTACCCTCTTAGAAGATTCTGATAATGCTGCCAAACTAACTTATCAATTACAAAGTGGTCCTGTGGCCTGACTAAAAGGGAACAAAATATCAAAAGCATTTTTTTCAGTTGGTATATAGTATTAGAAGGGGAATGAAAACCACAGAAATCAGAAGGGAACTATGCTGCCATTAGAAAGTCTGAAAAAGTTTAACTTTGGAGCACCCTCTTTTGTTTTGAACAATACATAGAGAAGGAAGAGGTTGTAATTTGGGGGAATTGCTATACCATGTTCTGTGGGTGATTAAAGTAAAAAACCCTGTAGATAAAAAGGCAAAGTGCAGCAAAGAGTATATAAAATGTGAAGGGAAACAATAAATGTAAAGAGATCACCAGATAAGCATAGTTGGGATTAAAAAAAGGAGAGCAGACACAAGAAATGAATGCATTGTCCTGTTCACAAATATATTTAAGCATATCATTTCAAATAGGACAGGCTGCAATTTAATGGAATGAGCAGAGTGAATGATGAGATCATAAATTCTAATCCCATGTTAACTACTAAGTGGTTTGGGAGAATTCCTAACTTTTGACCTTTATCTCCCTTATATAAAATATTTTTTGAAGGATTTAGTAGAAAAAATATTTATAGATTTCCTTGAACGTAGTAATTGTTCATAATTAGACATAAATGTTAAATAAAGTTGAAAAAATTCAAATTCTGTGTAATCCTAAACAAATATAACCTGAACTCTAAATCAGGTTTAAGATGTGTAAATGCAATATGCAATGCAGCTGATATGCATATGCAATGCAGCTGCTGGCTACTAGAATTTTAACAGTGTATAAGGCAAGTCACTTTTTACTTCTTATATTTTTTTAAATAATTCTTTTTGTGGGCAGATAAAGCCATCTATCTTAAATTAAGATTAAGAAAGTGAATTGGAAAAAAAAATTCTAAGTCCTGTATTCTAAATTGTCCAAGTTAACAAATATCAAAATCAGTCTCTTTATAAAAGTTTCCAAAAGATGAGGGAAGGAAATTTTCATTAGTCCAAACATAAGGGCACAGAGATTAAAACATGTTAATGTTCTGTTTCATAAACAAGATAAATATGGGACTGAAAATTAATGGACCAAAACTGATGCATCAAAGACTAAGCCTAATGGATGAACAAAGTCATGAGAAGATGCTTAATTCTTCCCACAACCCTTTCTGCAAGTTGGGAGTCAACTGGAAAAAAGCATAATTGGAAAATGATGCCAAAAGAACCTGTAAACTGTAGTTATGACTATGGCACACACCACCTTCTGGGACATGTCCAGATGAATGCAGATGAACAGCATGCAGAGCCTCAGACCTATCCACAGCACTACACACAGCACATGCTGCACACAAAGGCATTTCTTGTGCTGCTACTTTGCATCACAGTTCCTGGCCCCAGCCTTTCTTTCCTACCTCACCTGGCATAACCTGCTGTACACCAGATCACATGTGGCATGGACATCCCCATGGAAACGCACGTTCCCATTTGTGGTAATGTGTCCTTGGATGTTATCACCACCTCCACTGGCTGCAGCCAATTTTTGAGTACCTGCTAGAACATAAAAAACTTGGGTTTCCAGTGTTGCCCTATTCCTTATGTTTCTTTTGACATCCCCGCCTTATTTATTCTTTTTCCTTTCTCTCTCTCTCATTGTTTTATTTGTTGGGGTTGGGGTTTTTTGTTTGTTTGTTTTGTTTTTTAAGTCTAGTTTGACTGGTCTAAGTAGCTTCTTTTGAAGTTTAGGACCAGCTGAAAATGCAGCTAAACCCCCCCCAAATTACCTGAAAATGGTACAAATTTAGAGAAAACCCCTGTGGGGAGGGCAGGGGATGTAGGCAGTTCCTCATCCCAGTTGTCTGGTTGCCCCACACCCCTCCCAAGCCCAGCCACCATAGGCTAGGCAGCAGTGGCTGATGAGATTACATACTATATCTTTCTTTCCCTAGAAGAGATTCACTACAAGTAAGTGTCAAGTCCAGGAGCACAATTTGTAGTTTCTCTCCAATGTTTTCCACTTTCCTTGTATATGCATTTGTCTTGTTTTGTCTTCAAGAAAACAGAATAAGACTCCAGCAAGAACTGCGGATTCAGACATCTAAACTAACAATATATCTTTTCTCCAAAATGAACGGTCATTTACTATATTTAATATCACCTGAGTACTGTCAAACAAGTTTTTTTCCTACTTTTAAATATTTTCAATTGCAAAAGGGATAGAGCATAAGGAATATCATTAAAATGAAGTTCTTTCTTAACACCTTATATTTAAAATGTCTAATAGCCTCCTCCAAGTATTCACTCTATTTACCATGACCTTGTCCACTTTCAGTATTGGAAGCTACAACGGTTTAAATTTGGGCTGGAGTGTGCTATAGATCCTGCACTATAGATCCTATACACAGCCTTATACCAATGGCAGGGTGATTTTGGAGGCATCCAAAGAAACACTGAGGAACAGAGAAAATAGTCACATGGAGCATTTTTAAACACTTCCTCTGTAAAATATTGAACAGCAAAATATTGGAAAGAAAATTCACTTGCCTTCTGAAGAGTTCTTGTATCAAATTAACATATATAATACAAGGATTTTAGCTCTGTAATTTTCAAAAGAAATATTTAATAAGCCTAAGTC
Source organism: Caiman crocodilus (assembly GCA_030014935.1). Taxonomy (NCBI): domain Eukaryota; kingdom Metazoa; phylum Chordata; order Crocodylia; family Alligatoridae; genus Caiman; species Caiman crocodilus. The sequence goes on from JAGPOW010000229.1 coordinate 3,719,141, forward strand.
TTTAAAAAATTGAAAGGGCTATAGAATATCTTGTTAAATAGAATCATTAAATGGGCAAATTTTTGTGCCTAGTAGTTAAGCAACTTTTAAATCCTTCTAATAAATATTCTTACTGAGTGCAGGATGAATTTTCACATTGTCAACAGAATTTATACAGTTACTGCTTGAAATATGATTTGGAGGCTGATTTATTTTTATGATTCATATATGAATTCCTAAAACTATTCATTAACTGCCTGTGCACCCACATGTTGTTCATGAAATAACTCTTCATTTTATTCAGAATTAATGAAGAAGATAGATAGTACTATCAATGCCACTAAAACAGCCATTTTCTCCTCCAGTGAAATAAGATGGGATTTCATCTGCTTTCAGTAATTTTTATCAATATCTAACTGGGTGGTTATTGATAGACATGAAAATATTAAAACTAGTATATTCTTTTATTTCAAGATTATAAGGTTCACAAATTTTTGTGGGTCAGTTGAATGCTTTCCATCATGATTGTACCAATGTTGTTTGAGCTCAATTAGTCCCAGATGGATAAAGATCAATATTTTCTACTTTCACAAATGTGTAAAGAAATTTTAGCTCAGAAGGCAGTATTCAAAAAAAGCATAGGCTCATTACTTTATGATAAGACAACTCCAGGCTCACCACTGAAAATTATTCTTTTAGGGACTTCTGCTCAAGTCTAGCTCACAACTTAGACCTAAATTCACTCTATTTGCCTCCTTATCACTGAAATACAACATGCCCTTTCAAAGTCTTGCTTTTGTTTGTAAAAACACATTCTTTCTGATTGGAAATAATTTTAAGTTAATGGTTCTTTGTTTTAATTAACTAATTATTTGCCATCACAAAGATGCATAGTTCTCCTTTTGTTACATCTTTTTAGCTTGGGACTGTTCACCTATCCTAAGAGCTCTCACTCTACAGTCTTTTGGCTCCTACTCATAAGGTAGGAGTAATCAGCATCAGAGGGACAAAAGAGATCAATGTTTGGTTGTGGAGATTTTTGGTCTCCAAGAGTTTCCTTGGTAGCTGAGGCCCTAACATCTTCTGATATCATCATCATCTAAAAGAACTGTCTAACCTGGGAGTCCTCTATCTTTGGTGATAATTAAAGAAGGTATAAACAGAAAGGGCTGCCCATTTTATTAAAAAAGTAATGAATTTAAAACTATTTGATTTATTGTTAAATAAATTGATGGCTACACAATCTGGCCATTGGTGTTTGTCTGATTTCTTGAAGAGTCAGCAAGAGATATCTCTGAGGAGAGATTTGATGGCAAATGGGGAAACTGAAAACCAGGTTAGGGGTTATCACTTGTTGCATGCATATGATCCCCTTATCAGTGGTACTAAATGTTAAAATTTTCAAATGTTGTTTTTTCAGTATTAACCTTTCAGTAAGTGATTTATTTAAATGAAAGTGTTGATTCATTGAATGTTCAGATAAACATCTCTATATTGGTGGCTTTATAAGCTTCTCAAGATTCCTTAATCTAAATAGCAATATTATAACATAAGTGCATTTCAATTATATAGATTGCAGATGCCTGTAAGTTTGTCATATGATCATAAAAAAAAAAGAATTGACACACACATGGTCCTTCAAAGGAGAAATCCATTTTGTCTACTTTGCACTGAAATCTTTTGTTCTCAGGAAACACACATTTTAAAATAAGTATTTAAAATATGTTAACAGTCTTAGATGCTGTGCATACCACAGATATTACTGTTTTATTTCCACTCAGCTTCTACACACCAGCAGTTAGCTTTGCAGTATTTTTCTCATTTTTCTGTTGACTGGCACTTGGAAACACCCACTTCATTCCTTTACAGCTTCACTTACTGAATCGTTTTCAATTGTGTTGAAGCAAGTCTAGTGCACAGATGAAAAATCATATCTAGGTACTCTATGACTGCTTTTCAATTTTTTATATTCCTTCCTTGGGTTTGTCAGGCTCAAATTGAATGTTTTTAAAGGAAATGTGAAAACTGCACTTCTGCTACTAATAAGATTCCAATATACACTGTAGTTTCAACATTCTTTGAATTATATTTTTTCTCTAGAATATATGGTGGTAAGTCAGAAGTAATGACTCTTGTACTTGTTTGATATCACATCTAACTGTAAGTAGCAAATGAAGTGGTAATGTGAAAAATATCCCCTTATCATATAGAATGTTTTGAAGCATCAGCAAATAGAAAAATCTTGCATCTTTATATTGCACACTTGTAAGCGAATAAGTAAGAGAATCAGGAATGAAGCATAATCTTAAATACAAGCAATTTACATTCAGATTTTGGACTGCATTTCTTGGAATTTCAGCTCCAAAATTGGGAGTGCCTACAAAATGTCAGGATTTGCAGTGGTTTCTTAGTTGTGGAAATAGATGCCAACATAATAAAAAATGACACTTGAACAGAATAAAGGAGAAGAAAGACAAAACAGGCAGAATTCTATTTCACTTTATGCATCCACTTATCCTACTTCATAAGCTATATTTTTAGTGTACTGTTTCTAATTCTATTATCCATGTAGTTAGGACTGGCTGAGCTGGTACATTGGTACATGCCTGCATAAACTGGGCGTGCCTTAAGTCACAAAATTCTACCTAACACAAAAAACCTTGACAAATTGTTGTTATATAGAAGAGAAGGGACCTACTACCATGTTTTAGCCCCAGTAGTTGAGTAATTTGGGAAGTTGCCCTAAAAGTGGGTATAGTCAGGTTATAGTTCCTTCCCCTCACCTGGACTTATTATACAAACTTATTCTTTCCCTTTGCACATAGCAGTTTTGACAAGCTCTTACCTTATAAATATATTGTAATTTTGCAAAAAGAAAAAAATATTTTTTTCATTTTAGAGATGTACAGATGCTCTTATTGCAGCTCGGATTGCAGCATTATAAAGATGGCTCTTTAAGAAGTCTTGAAATAGTATCCCTTCATGTTTTATGCTGCAGCCTTGTGTGCATTTGCTAGGCTGCCACATCACTGAGAAGTAATGAAAACTGTTCAGAAGTATTGAACACTTTACACATTTTCACAGCTGATGAACACAAATATTATTTAGCATCATGCACTTGTGATTCCTCCTGACACTGGGCCAAGAGAGCAGCTGCGGTTGCCAAGTTCTAAAAAGTATCCTTAAAACCATAAAATAAACATTTCATTCCCCTTTCCTTAGAACACACTCCGACCCTGGCTTTAAACAACAATTATCCCTCTTTGTCCACTCTTTCTCTTGTTGGGGACAGCTGCTAAATTTCCCACGTTTAGACAAACACACAAATAAACATATTCACACATACATGTATGTACAAATACAAATGGCAATAGTTATAAATGTGTGACATAAAAGATGTCTTTATTCCCTCTACAATACAGATGCTCTGAGCTCTAATCCAGCTGTTAACTGGAAAAAAAATATCATTTTTCCTTTTAACTTCTGTAAGTAATGACTTCTCACATGAATACATACACGATCTACCTCTTCTTATGTGAGGCAACTTTTTAAAAATGTATGAGATAAGTGGAAAGAAATTAAGGTGTTTTCATTTGTTACATTATTAATAGTGTATCAACACTACTAACGTATCCCCAAAACTAATAATGAACGTAAACATTTTAATTCTAGAAGACATACTATCTATAGATATATGTATATCAAAGTACACACTGACTTGTACAATATCCAAGACTTGTGCTGGAAATGTTATCTAGATAATGCATAACATACCTTTCAGAATGAAAAAGAACACTGTAGCAAAGGCTACATTTATAATAATAATAATACAATAGACTGCTGAAAAAAAATATTACCAATAGCACTGCTCCCTCTAACAACCTTTCACGTTTCTCTCTTCCTGTATATTTATTTTGTCATTTTTGAAGGAATCTCCATTAATACTTACAGAAAAAGTTTAATATGGTCCAGAGACATAGAGATGATAGATTTTAAAGGATTCCATTCTTTAAGAAGGCAAAATACCTCTCTACAAATATGTGAGTTTAATAGGCGCTAGACCAATGTTCTATCCAGGCTTATGCATTTGTTTTCCCTTTCAAAGCTACAACTCATACACTAAAATGCAATTGCTGTCACTTTTAATATAGGTGCAGTAGCCTACAATATATATATGTACAAGATCATACTCCAAGTAAGTCTTTTAATTCTCTCCTGAGAAAATAAATCGTGGAGAAGGAAATTCAGTGGATCTTTTTTTAAAGTGCTGAAAGAAAATTATAAATTCAGATTGTTAAAGGGGAATTTCAATTCTTTTCACTTGTATAATTTTGTCCACCAAACTGAAATCTAAATCTGTGAAAATAGTTAAAGTGCTGGTATACTGCACAGAAAGAAAAAAAAAAGTATTAATGTTAAGGCTACTGTAACTGCATAGCTTCAAACATACAGATTCTTTCTGGAGCTATCTTCAAGTAATCAGAGGATGACGTTCAATGATTTATTGATTATGCATTAGTCATAATTGAACTAGAAGTATTAAACTGTGTCGGGTGTAAAGAAAATCTTTGTAGAATCTTTGTGGCACTTACAGAAATAATAATAATAAGCTGGCAATATTATAATGATGTGGGCTTGAATGTCATTGAATTTGATTTGGGCAAAATTCCAAATTTAATGTAAAATAGTGTCTAGGTTAGCTGATACTTTAAAATGAAACATGCCCAGCTGAGAATAGGAATGCTTCTCCCGCCCACCCCCACCTTAAGGTCTTCAGGTAGATGGAAAATAAAATAGACTACGTTATACAGATGCCTCTTGGCTCTGCCTTAATAGTTAACTACTTACTGAAACTGAACAACGCATTTAACAGTGCAATAGTCATTGCAATAAACATTAAAAAAACCCTCTCTTATAATCAGATTATTTTAGATGTATTTATACCCAGTAGTTGTGAGAGTATGTTATGCCCACTAATTAGGAGCGTATGTACCTATTTTTCTAGGTCTTCAGTGCAGGTATTTAAAGGAATCTGTGTTGGGATATAAAGGTATACCACCAGTTAGCTGTACATTTGGTCCATTGTATCAGAATCTGTGGAATCATGATATGGCCCTTTTTTGTTTTGTTTCATTTTGTTTTTGAGTCCTTCCTCAAGAACTTTGAGTACTTCAGTATAACTTGTACTTTCTACCAGTTTTAAGGTCTTGCCTCTCCTCCCATTTTTATGGCCTTTTATTTCCTACTGTTATGTTTTCCCATTAGGCACTGAGGAAAAAGGAAAAGAGTGGCTGTCAAAAGATTAAATAGGAAAGAGTTACTCCTGGCCTTGCTACTGTTTTATTTGGTATTCATGGGATAAAAGGAAGCAGTTTTCATTTTTCTGTTTGCACTATTGGTCATGGCTCTACTGTTCTTTCCTTTCCCCACTTCTGTTTTCCTTTTAAATGGGAACTTTGATACATGGAATTAAAACATTCTTAGATGCAGTTTCCTTCTTGTTAAGGAAACGATGAAAGCTATCAGATTTGAGAAAAGTTAGTTACTTCGAGCCATAATTTCTATTTTTTTATTTTTCAGAACTTAATCAGGACCAAAAATCTAGCTATAATTGTCTATAGTTACACTAAGCATTCTATTTTTGCTTTGTATCAGATCAGAGTGCAAGAAGATTAGATCATTTTTCTTTATTTTGCACTACAGTGAGACATCCCACATAGCATCCCACATAGAACCATGTTTTCAGGGCCACAACCTGGTTTTGGTATCAAATTTAGGAATACATTGGATAGTTAAAAAAATATAACAACTATGTA
>JAGPOW010000229.1:3725035-3758763 GCA_030014935.1 Caiman crocodilus
GCTAGGATGTGGAACCGGCTTCCTAGGGAAGTGGTTCTTGCTCCTACCTTGGGCATCTTCAAGAGTAGATTGGATAGGTACTTGGCTGGGGTCCTGTGAGCCCAGCGCTCATTCCTGCCATTAGTGGGGGGTCAGACTAGATGGCCTGCTCTAGGCCCCTTCTGACCCTAGTTACTATGAAACTATGAAACTATGAATATGGTTATATAATCATAGCAGGACTGTTTTATCTAGTGTGATCCTATTATTTTTAGTGACAAGGAATAACAAGGACAAGTTACACACCTGGTTGTATGACGAGAAACCAAATAAGTTTCACAGCCTTGAAGGAAACTCACATTTTACAACCATAGAGACCTTTTTTTCACTTGGTAATTGATTTCTAGGTTAATGAGATATATCTGAAGGCCACTGAGTCAGAGATATAAATATTGAACATAGGTTAGCCATATCCTTGGCTGGGAGAGAATTTGGGAAGCACATTATATGACCTGGGTGAAACTGCTGAGGGGACAGATTGGGAAGGGGAGGTGATAGGGGTACTGCAGTGGCCAAGCAGAACCGATTAAACTGTTGAGCAAGGCGGCTACGGGTAGAGAACTCTGGCAAAGGAAAAATATTTGAGGTAAAATTGGGGCTCCACTGATACCAATGGCCTATAACCATAATGATGCTAGGAATTTTCCATTTTATTTATTTGAATCCCTAGAAAGTGGATTCACATGAATTACATTATTGCATATAATCCACTTTTGTATGAAACATGCATGATAATCTAGTATTATTACGTAAAAAATAATTTCAAAAAACATTTTGAGTAAGTAACATTTATGATCTTTCTTATTTTTAGTTATGTTTATTGATAAGTTTTTTTCTGATCTACTAGTAACACGCTTCTTGTCTATTCACTTAAATTAAAGATGACTAATTCTGTCATCTAAAGCTTTCACAATAGCTTAGCTAGCATTTTTTCATGCATCATAGGTGCATCTATTAATGTAGCCAGACAAGGTTCCTTGGGTGAATTTGATACCTTTTATTAGCATAGGTAATAGATAATTAAAAAAGAAATATATATATATGTATATATACTCTACGGGGCATTCAGACGTAGCACTTGAAGAATAGGGACAGAAATTACACATAAAATGGTATAAGTGCTTAGAAACTGATTCAAATTTGTAACACAAAAGAAGTTTAGTGCATATAAACCACTTTCAAAATGATTGAAACTGGTTTAAGATAAACCTAGATGGATGTAGTATTATACTTAACTGATTTAGATTAAATTGGTTTATTGACCTTCTGTCCCAGGTAAGAATGATTAAAGCTTGCCCTAGTAGTCATATCTGAGACTACCAGCTCACTTTCATAGTCCAGAATCCTGCACCATCTCTAACTTGCAATATGCAAATTGGTGCTTCATTGCCAAAGTAGTTCCCACCAAGAAAATTCTCAATTCATTTGGTAACCCAGAACTATCTTGGTGACTCTTTCTAATGTCAAGAGAAGGAATGCAAGTCATGGTACTCTAAGAACGCTGCCAATAATGGAACGGCACTTAGCTTACCTGAAACAAATTTTGGTTTGTGCCACAGGGTCATTCCAATTCCCTGAAAAGTTTGCTGCAAGGGAGCAGAAATGTATGAAGGGAAAAATCTTTTCAAATTATGTTTTCATCAAAAGGGAATGGAAGGCCTCCTTTCAACACAAATTGCTACATCAGTTTACTACAATACAATCAAGAATATATATTGCAATATTTATCTGCTCAGTGGCCACATCTACATAAGATGCTGACTGTACAGTTTTTACCGCAGTCTCTTAATACTTGCAAACCCAAGTACTAAATGACTGCTCAGTAATGACTTCATGGTGACACTGACTGCACAGTAGCTTATTACTACAGTACGGTAGTGCCACATCATGGTTTGTGCCCTGCAACGCTACTTTGCAGTAGTTTTGAGCTAGTATGCAGTAAATGTCTCTTATAGTCATGGTCTCAAACTCTCACCTAAATCTTACACAGATTGTATTGTGATACCTCTGGTTGAAATGCAAACCTGGACCTAAGTTCTATACGTTAAGCTGCTCTCTCTCACCATACAAGTTAGAACTGGCAATTCATGGAATGAGGCAAGGAACAGTAAAAGTGGTAGAGAGATTGTATTAGAGGTTGTCATCTAAATTTAGTGGCTGTGGCTCATCTTTTATCAGAATTAAATGGAACCTGGAAAGCTTGGTTTAACTATTTCTAGTTAAAACAATGTGTCTCGTTACATGACATCACATCGAACAATATAATAGAATACAAAAATGCAAAGGAACTGAAGCCTTAAATAAATCTTACCTTGTTCAATTGCTAGAGTCATAGTTTATAACTGTAGACAGCAATTCAACATTCCACAGCATTTGTTAAATCTAAAATTGCATGTCATCCTACTTCATGCCCCCTTCACCTTCCTGGATTTTGGGGTTACTGCCAAGAAACAAGTACTGCCCACTCATTCCAGGTCTATGTTTGCCTGAACCCACAATTATGTAGTGTAGACACCTGAGGGAGGTCTTAAGAGTGAATGGAACAGAGCGTCAGGTGGTGTTGAGGACCTTTGAAGCTGTCTGAACTAATTCCCAGCTTGACTGTGGACAGAGCAAGGACCAAACCACATCTACACATGTGGTTTAATGTGCATTCGCCTATTTTAATGTGCATTAAAGCATCACATAAAAATGTGCTTTTTACATAAAGTGTATTAAAATAGACTAATGCACATTAAGTATCACTTAAAAAGCATTCACTTAAGTTAATGTGTATTAAACCAAAATAATTTACATTGTCCTAGTACCTAGTACAATTAATCAGGTCTGCCACAGACTGGCAATTACCACACTCCAGGAGCCTCTTACATCTCATGTATCAGTGTCCCCACACTTAAAAATGTCAGCGGAGGCACTTATACTGAGGCTTGTTGAATAAGCTTTAGTTCAAACACCCCTGCCACCATTTTTAAGCGCAAGGAAACTGATACACGAGACAGAGAGGCATTTTAATTAGAGTGGAGGTAACACTTTTAATGCTCATTAAATGAAATGCATTATGCATGTGTAGATGTGTGTCTTGTTGCTTAATTGAAGTTACAGACAAAGCAGGAAAATAGTATGGGCAGGGCCTTAATGACTGCATTTCAAGTTCTCAGCCTCAATTTTATCATAGCAATTTTTTCTGTGTGTGATGAATAGGAAGATTACACAAAAACAGTTTAGATAAACAATGGGACTTGGGTAGAAATTGCTTATCCTTTTTATTATTCTTACCCAGGAGACAACATGAGAGAGACTATACTTGAAATAACTATGGAAAGCTTGGGGAATTGTTTTGTTTTTCTTTTTATTCTCAGTGCTAGAATTATCACTGATTTCTAGAGCTTCTTGCCTGGACTGACAGCAAAATTGGCCTTAAAGGAAGGGTAAGACAGCTAGTCACTATGCTAGCAATGGGGATAAGGATTAATATTCAATAGTATTATTGGAGAACAAAGGTTCCTGAAATAGCATAGTAATACAAGGTTAAGTATGATGAGGTAAAATTAAATACTCTAATCCTACAGTGTACATTTATATTGAGAATATGTGGCATGTGAAAGTGAGACGATTCATATATCATGTTGTAAAACCTCTTCTGTATTCGTCACTCAGCTGAAAGACAATGAGATTCCTCTCATGTGTAAATATGACTCACAGGAGGAAGGGATGTAGAAATTTTCTCCTAATATTCAAGCACCCAAACCAGGATATGTCTTTCGGTGAAATGATCTATGCTTTTTGCTACCTTTAGAGATGCCAATCTTAAGGTATTTTCAAGATCACTGCATTCAGATGTATGTGAACAGTCAGTTTTGTATTTTATTATTTGTGTGATTATTTATACTGATTGTATGTACAAACTGAATTTCTCCATGCAGTACCACTGCAAATTCTTTAAGGTCAAATTTGTTCTTGTAATATCTCTGGGAAGATGTATTATGTAAATCTTAAATATTCTTTCCTGAAAACTATTTGAGAAATGAAGGATTCAAAACTGCAATAATACCTTTACATTTGTAAGTGAAATGCTAGTGTAAAGATTACTTTCAAGTCATTTTCCCAGTCTTCATAAGGCACCACCAGCTCTTGCTATACTAAGATTTGCTTTTAAAAAGCTGTGAATGCAAATTGAATGCCAACTTTCAGACTACGTCAATGTTTATAGTGAGTGTTATGTGCAATGTGCCACTTATTACAGCTAGTAGAGAGCATCTATTAGGTTTTTAGGTCCAGATTGTTTCTGACCAGGTACAGTAGCATAACTTGGAAACTCCTTAATTTAGCCTTTTCACAGGAAACTGTTCCAATACAACCAGATTGAAGAGTGGTTCCACAGACTATTTTTTGTGACTAATTCAAAAGCTACTGAAACCTCAATTGCTTGCTTGCTTGTTTGTTTTCATTCTGCACTACCCTTGTGCTTGCTCTCAATGGATTTCATCTGCATTTGTAGCTCGGCTGCCTAGTCTTTGTAGAAACATTCTCTAGACTTCATTTCTTCTGTAACATCACTAACTCTTACCCCTTATTCACTCTCATCTCTGATTCATTAATATTTCTCAATGATATTATAGAAATAGGATATCCAGGGATCCCTGCTGAAGAAGGGGGGGAATATACTTATGATTCTTTTAATCAACAGTATTATAAATTCTCTATAATTAAATAGAAACATTTATATTATTTTTTACAACCAATGAAATATATCACAATTTATTTCTAGTGTGAAAGTAGCCCTGAAGTGATACAAAAATCTTAACAAAGATCTAAGAACGAAAATTAAATACAAGGATATAATTACTTCAATGAGTTCAGATTATATCATAAACTTTGAGAGAACTCAAGGCGATTGTCACCAGATCATAAACATTGATTTTCTTTGTATTAGACTATTGCATATCTGTTTTGTTTTTGGGTTTTTTTAATATATATGATTTCAGAGGTTATATACACTCCCTTGTAATCATTTTCCGTTTCACGTTCCAACTCCAAAAGACATATCACTACTGATGTGACATCATATTGATTTTAATATGACTTTGGCTTCAGGCATTATATCATATTTTCAGAATTCATTATAAATAATGATTGGTTTGAGTGTGTAATGCTTGTGCTTTATGATGGGTAAAGTTGCTGGGACTTGCAGCTATTTCGATTCCTATTATCTTGCTTATCCTGGAGGTTTCTATCCTCAGGCAATCAAGATAAAGAGGTAGTTTGGTCTCTGAGGCCATTGTTCCTGTAAAAAGAAAGCCTTTGATATTATTATTGCAAGCATTCGGAGGGTACCTATCACAGCTGTGTCCATGCCCATTTTTCAAGTCTGAAAGTAAATGTAAAAAGCATTCCCCAAATTTAGAGCTTAAATACCACATAATCTCCAAAAGCTTTGCCATTATCCCTGGGGCAATTATTTTAAATACTGTAGATGAATACAAACAGTACTAGATCAGAGGTGGATCATTCAGGGTATTCACTGTATAGGGCAAGTTCCTTGACTGTAATCTGACTGACTGCTGGTACAGCCAGAAGGGTACAGTTTAAGTAGACTCTTGCCAGGTCTTTTATATGATAAGTATTTAGTTAGTTATGCTATAAACTGAGCATTATATTAGCCTATATGGTTAAACCCAGAAAGAATACATTACTGTTGTCTGGTCTACTTGATAACAGAAAATGTGGAAGGGCATAACAATGTCAGCACTTGAGAGGAAAAAAGAAAAAAAAATTGAGTGACAAGGGCTTTTTTGTGATATCTTGTTATGATATCAAAGAAATGTCGTACATGCATTCAGGCACAAAGTCATCTTTTTCAGGCCTGGATAAAAAAAGGGTGTCTTACTTTTATGTATTTCCTGAACCATTATGTTTGGAAAAAAAAAATGATGAACCAACACTCTATTGAAAAATTAACCAGACAACAGAAAAAGATTGATTTATGCCACAAATTGCCCAAGTCATGAGGAAAATAGCTATGACACTGTGTTGTAGGTAATTGCCAGCATCTTCTTCCCTCTGGCATTCACCACAGACTGTATTTTATCTATACTGATTTCAAGATTGGAATCTGTCTCCAAATTTTTGGTATCTGCAAGACAGGAAACCTATCTCAATGACTGGTTTCAGGTCTGAAGAAAGATTTTGAGTTCATATTAATCAGTTTGTTAATGACAATGATTGTATCTGTATTTTAAGTTCTGCCAACAAACCATTAAGTAATTTATTGCGAAGTTGCTTACTATAGGCCTGATCCTTTAGTCTCTGCTCAGGCAAGGTTTTCATTGGTCTGTTGCATATAGCAATTACTTTAATCCACAAGAAACATTCAACCAAGGATTCTTAAAATGAAGAAAATCAAAACCTTTAAAAATAGATAACAAAGCAGTCAAGAACTAAAAGATTAGCTATCAGGGCAAGCTTGTTGCTGAGAAAGAAGAGATATGGGGTTGGAATAGTACGCTGTGCAATGTTTTGACAAAATAATGCATAATGTGTTTGACAAAACTGTAAAAATATGGAAGACAAAAATATGGAAACTAGAAGCTGTCTATTATCCAGAATCTATTTATTTATGGACTTGACAGAACGAGAGTCCAGATGAACTGTCAGATACCAAGAAAATTATTGTCATAGAAACAAATACAAATTTTGCAGTGACATTATACTTAGGTTAGTATCTTTTATATTCTTATCAGTTTTCAGGCATGCCTGTTCTTACCACCTCTCCTGCATTTCATCCATTATTCCATTTGAGCTTAAACTATTTTGGAGAGTCCAGGACTCAAATTGTTACTGTATGAGGAAAAAAGGGGTGCATATGGCCCAGGTTGGACCCTTCTACTTATGAGTGTTGGTGTCCAACTGATATTAAGTTAGTAGAGTTTGGTGGGCACTATGAAAAATTGTCTTTGAATGTCCACTCACATTTAAAATGTATCTTTCCTATTTTGCTTGCAACTCTTAACAGAGGCCTACCAATTAAGTCTGGAGCCCTGGGCAAAACTTTCCTAGTAAAAGAAATGGGGAAGGAGAGTGTTGGAGAGCAAGTGGAATGACAGGGTGAGTGGAGGGGAGAAGAGTGGTAGAGGGAGAGGGAGGGGAAAGGGGAAGGGTGGTCTTTTCTGCCAGGATGACTCAAAAACCCTGCTGTTCCTTTCACGTCCCTGCACCTGAATCCTATGGAGGGTGGTGCAGGGCTTTTCTCCTGTCATGTCCTGGTACCTGCCTCCCATGACTGGGCAGCACGAGGCTGCTCCTGATATAGCAAAAAATTGGTGTGTGGTTGGGGGGATGGGAAGGGGGTGTACATTCTGATGTATCTTCTAAGTCAGCATCCACATTAACATGCCTTGACTCAGGAACAGTATCTTAATGTTATTTTTATGTTTCTTTTATCGGCTGCATGTTAATGGAATACATGATACCATAATCTATAAAAGGAGGAATGGAAGGCATCAGATGAAGTAGTAATTTATATAAAGAAAAATTGTATAAAGTATAGCCACACTGCTTTCTTTGTCTCATTCCTAAATATCATTAGGCATATAAATAATAATCTTAATAATGTCATGTACTTTAGCCTATATATTTTATAGCATATATGTATCTACGTTGTTTGATCTTACCCATTCTAATATTTAAAAAAAGACAAAGAAGGTAGATATTTATATTGCATAGATTTATATTACAAGGTGCTTGGAGGCCAAAGCCAATGATTATTTCTCTATTTGTTCTACTTGCTGCATAAATGCTGAGGACTGTTTTTCCTCCAGATCATAATTGTAGATTTCTGGATTAATATTATACACATATAGAAATGCTGTTTTAGACCCATATTTACAAGCAAAGATTCTCATCATGAAACTTAGGTATGAAAATGACAATTACATCTATTCATCTAATGTCTACCAGCTCCATATTTTTTCTAAAGTATTTTCATTAAGTTAGTACCAATAACATTTATCAAGCTCTTTTTGGTAAACTAACAAGTAAAATATGTATTTTTTGCTGTATTTAAAAGAGTTTTGAGACCCAACTAATATCTAGATGGTACTTGTTGCTTTACTGTGCATCTGTCTCAAGATACTGGGAGAAATTGCGCACAACCACATTTATCTCAAATATATTTTTTCAGCTTTCTAGTCATTGTGTTGTTTTTAAAATATCAGCAGCAGTGATTTCACCTGGTTTTAAAAGGAGTGGGGGTATAGGTGTTAATGCTACCAACAACCACAAAAGTAAAATAATTTGCTCTGTTTTAGAGCTGCATTATAATGTGTAATAGACTTTTTAATAATAAGAAATTAGACTGATATATAAATCTTTGGAATGACATCTGAAAAGGACCCAGATAGGCTGGTGAAAAACAAATGGCAACTAATGTATCTTTCACTTTGGCTGTGGCAGTGATTTACTGTGTTGTCTGCTATGCTAAATATACATCATAAATCCCTCCAACAGAAGCCTTATTATATTCATCCATCTCTTCCCTATGAGCCAACAATTTCTCCTTTCATATGCCTTATTATATAAAAAGGAACTCATTATATAAAATAAAATGCAGGCTAAAACCAGTGATCTTACATTAACCTAATGAGGACTTTATCTAAGAAGTATAGAGTAAAGATACACAGTAGTGATGTTAATGTTAAGGACTATTTATTGAGTGACAGTGGGCAAGCTTCTTTGTGAGACATAAAATGATGTGAGCTCTTTATAAACTTGTAGAAGCTGATCAGTTTTCTCCCACTGTAGAAGTTACTGTGTAAAGTCTATTTAGCAATCTGGATTGGGAAACAAAAAGGCATCTGGATAGTTTAGAAAGAGGCTGGAGTAGTGGGGTAAGACAAGTGTGAGGGGAGTGAAAATATTTATTATATTAAGATTGAAGACATAGGTTTAGAGTAAGAATGAAGCTATTTAAGGGAGAAGGAACAATGAAACCTTAGGTGGTTTCTTTTGGCCATCTGATAGAAGTTGGACTAGTTTTTTTTCTAGGGTATTTGTCACCATTTTATCCAAGTGTTCTGCAGTTAACAGACAGGAGTCATGTCTACACAAGACGCTTTACTGCATAGCAGACTACTTCGCTGCACAGTGAAGTGTTATCATCTACTCATGCACGGCAATTAGGACACAGTAGGCACACAGTAGACAAATTTACTGGGCTGCTGGATAGTCCCATCAGATACGAGTGGTATCCATCAGTACAGTAAATTACTGTGTTTAAGTAATTACTGTGTTAAGTAAATTACTGCACATGTAGACTAACATCAGGATTAGTTTACTCCAGCTCAGATTAAGTCAGAGTTGCATTAATTGTATGTATAGATGCACCCAGCATGCTCTTGTAGGAATTTACATTAGTGTCAAATTCCCAACCTTTTCCTTGATCAGAAAAAAATATTCTACAGCTTGTGTGTGAGATAGTCATTCACCCAGATGTTAAACTAATAACTTTGGCTGCTTGCAGATGTGAAAAAAGTGCTTTCCTGGAAGAAGTAGCGCATCAGTTTGAACCAGTATTGCAGCACTTTTATAGATCAGGCATTTCAGTGAGATTTTTTGGCACTTTTATTTAATAGCTGATTTAGTCAGCTATTATATAAAAGCGCCAAAAAAGCCTCACTAAAGCTCCCAATCTATACAACCACTGCAGAGCTGAGTTGAACTAATGCGCTTCCTCTTTTGGGTATGTGCTGGGCTCAGCGTGCATGTGTGCTGAGTTTAAAGTAAAGCACATTTTTTATTTTTTTCCCCCACCTCTGCAAGCAGCCTTTATCTGCAAATGCCTTTATCTTCAAATAATACTTTTAGCAAAAGTCAAATAGCTCAAGTTTCCATGCAACGATAGTTTGTCAGCTACAGATAAGGCCGCTCCAGAAAAATTTGCTTGATCAAAGACCCTTTGCCAATATTCAAGCTTTAGCTCATTAAGCTAAGAAGAATCTCAAATGAGCTTAGATTGAGTTAGTTTTTCAAGATATTAGCACTGAGGCATTTGTTCTCCGGACCATTTTTGTGCAAGTCTTAGTACCAGAAAGCCATTCATAGATACATAGTGGAAAAAATGATGGACAAGAAGGCTCCAGTATCAGTGAAAAACAGATGTATAATTAGAAAACTGTACCAGTTAAGAAGAAACTGGGGGCATGGTCACATATGTAGTAGCAATTGGAAGTCAGGAAAAAAGTATGTTTACCCGGTAGGTAGTCCATGGGAGAGATGTGGCTTGTCCTGAATGATGGCACTTATGAAACTGCAAGATAGCAAGTAAAAAGGTTAATGAGCCTCCATTTTCTCTCTCTGTCAAATACACTCATGGACAATATCTCAGATTCCTGCCCTACACCTTGTTCTGCTTTTCTTGTTCTTCCTTTATTGAGTTCCCGACTACGGAGAGGAAGAGCGGGTTGGGCGTTGCTTATGCTGGTAGGCAAAATCCCCATGCTATGGAAGGGGCTGTTTCTCATCATGGACCAGAAAATTTCAAATATAGTTTTAACAAAAATAAAATAAAATGTTGCCAGTTGAAAACATTTTTTTGTCTTTCCATCTCTCAAAATTGCCTTACCCATGTTATAGGCATGACATATGTTTTTGCATGAAGGAGCACTTACAAATGAGCTTTTAATTACATATATCCAGAAATTATTGGTAGTGAGGATTGATGACTGGACTGAGGAATACTATTGCTTGCTTTGTTAATGCAGAGTTGATTCACTGCTGAGGGAACCAATGATGTTTTTAGCAGTCAGTCAAGGAATTGCTGTATTCATTATAACATTTTTTTTATGATTGATAGTGAATGAAGAATAATCATTGTTGTTTTCAGCACTTAATTTTGGCTTCCTGAAGTGTTCATAAAACTCAGGAGTCCAAATGAATTTGGAATATTTTTTTACAGAGACTTAGAAAATCGATTATTGGAGCTCTTATAATAGATATCCAATCAACAGGTTGATGGACTGAGGCAGAAAATAAGTTTATTTTCCTAAAACATATATTTCCCATTTAAGTAATTAAATTGCTTATCCCACTAGAATTCCTTTTCAGCATTTGTTTGCAAGGGCAGGGTGACCTGGGTTACATCACAGTCCCAGCCTGAAGATGTACAAAGCAGTAGTTATGCTAATCAAATAATGCCAAATCTAGGGACCTTGATTGTTTGGAACTGTTTAACACTCAGCCTTTCATTGAATCATAGAAATTGAGGTCTGGAAGGGACCTCAAAATATTATTGAGTTCAACCTCCCTGTTCTGGGCAGAAAAGTGCTGAAATCAAATGATCCCATTGAGGTGTCTGTCCAGTCTCCTCTGGAAGAATTCCAAGGTTGGGGACTTCACCATGTCCTTGACAAGTCTATTCCAGATTCTGGTCATCCTTGCTGTAAACAAGTTCTTTCTTACATCCAACCTGAAACTATTCTCTAATGGTTTATAGCCATTGCTTTTTGTCCTCCCCTGGGGTGCTATAGTGAACAGTTTTTCTCCCAGCTCACGATATTCACCCCTCACATACTTGTAGATTGCCACTAAATCCCCGCCTCAGTCTTCTCTTCCCCAGGCTGAACAATCCCAGATTCCTTAGTCTTTCCTCAAAAGATTTATCCTCTAGGCCCTTAATCATTCTTGTAGCCCTTCTCTGGGCCCTTTCAAGATTCTCCACATCTTTTTTTGATGTGCAGCACCTAGAACTGGACACAGTACTGCAGCTGAAGTCTCATTAATGCTGAGCAGAGAGAAAGTATTACTTCCTTAGTCCAGCTCATGATGCATCAGCTAATGCATCCTGGTAAGCTATTAGCTCTGATGACTACAGTGGCACACTAGCGGCTCATGTTCATCCTGTTATCAAACATAAACACAGAGTCCCTTTTAGCCATTCTGCTGGCCAGGACATATGCTCCTAACATATATTCATGTTGCTGGTTACTTCTCCCCAGATGAAGCATTCTGCATTTATCCTTATCGAACAGCATACAGTTCTGCCTCACCCACCTTTCCAGCTTGTCCAGGTCCATTTGGATCCACATCCTATCCCCTACCATGATTACTTTTCCCCACAACTTAGTATCATCTGCAAACTTGGCCAGTGTGCTTTTTTCCACTTTCTCATCTAAATAATAAATAAAAAAGTTGCACAAGGTCAAGAACCAAATCCTGTGGGATATTACTGGTCACCTCCCATCAGGATGATACAGACCCATCCACTAACACTCTCTGGACTTGATGCCTTAGTCAGTTTCCAGCACGCCTGACTGTGGACTCTGTCAGTCCACAATCCTCCAGTTTTTATAAGAAGGTCATAGGAGACCATATTGAAGGTGTGCCCGCCTCCGCTTTAGTAGATGCTCTCGTGCAGCCTTCACCCAGGCCAAAGAGCTTGTCTGCCCTAGGCTCACAGTTGGACCCTGCAGCCTACCCCTGCTGATGTCAGCAGGACCCCTTAACTTGTCTGTCACGACTTGAGATGGAATTTCAGTGGGTGTCCCCCTTTTGGGGCAGTCTCCAGGGCCATTGCGTTTCCTGACGGGCACTCTCGGGGCTCCGTCCTTCCCTACACCCCGGCCACTCGCCACCTTAAGCTCTCCCTCTTCTGGCTTCCACGGTGTCCTCAGCCTCCCACTCTCTTGCTTCCGACTTGTCAGCCATCTGTAAAGATCTTTGAGCTCAACAAACAGCCTACTGGGGTTGCCAGCCCAGCCCTTCCACTCCAGCTCCTGTTATCCTAACCTAGCCACCTCGTGACAGTGTGTGCCTATCCCACCACCAGGTTCTTTAAACTAATTTGACCTTGGGGCCCACGAAGGGAACCCTGGTCTCTGGATTGTGTAATTTTATTCCCTCTTCCAGATTCAGGCCCCACCGCCCAGGTAGCTCCCGTGCTGGGGTTGCCAGATCCCTTCTGCCTCTCCAGGTTGCTGGGGCCACGAGGTTGATTGTCTGTCCCTGCTTCAGGACTTAGCCCATTTGCTAATTCTCCCCGCAATGGGAACCTGTTGGTCCTGCCCCTGTGTTACCTTGCATAGGATCTGCAACCATCTCAGATGGGGGGGTGCTGCAACCATCTCAGCAGCGGGGGTGACTGTTATTCTCCCCGCCGATGTGGCACCAGATTTACTCCCCAGCTCCGCTGTCAGTCACCCTGCCAGCTCCTCCTTCATCTCTACTGCCAGTGATGCAGCCGGTTCCTTCACTGGCTCGCTGCCAGTCACCCAGCCAGCTTCTCCTCTGGCTCTGCTGCTGGTGATGCAACCGATTCCCTCACCGGCTCTGCCGACAGCCTCTGAGCCAGGTCCTCCACCAGCACTGCTGCCAGTTGCATGGTCACCTCTCTCGTAGCCCGCTCTGGCCCCGCCCCTTGTCTTCCCCGCTGCTGAATGAGGTGGCTGACCCCCTCCACATGAGGGCTCGCTCCTCCGGTCTCCTCCCATCAGCCACCCTGCTGCCTCATCTGGGCTGCTTTTTATCCCTTCCAGGCAGCGTCCCCCATCCCCACCGTTCTGCTGCAGCCGAACAAATGTCCGCCTGAACACCCGCGCTGGCGTTTTTGGCATGCACACCTCCTTCAGCTCTTCCAGCTCTATGGGAACTAAGTGGGACTCTTTGCTGTCCCGAGGTTCTTTTGTCTTCCCAGCTCCCCTGGGACAGAAGGCCTTCTTAAAATCCAAGTATATGACACCAACCACATCTCCCACATCTAAGCAGGAGACAAGGGTGGTCAGACACAATTCACTTGTAATGAAACCATGTTGGCTTTCCTTCAGTATCATGCCTTCTGCCAATCTCTCACAAATGGGCTTCTTGATATTTTTTTTCCAAAATTTTACCCAGTATTGAGAGCAAACTGATTTACCTGTAGTTTCCAGGATCCAGTCTCACCAGTTCAACACTGACCATTGGTTGGCAAATCGCCTTTCCCGCATCTGTCCAGTATCCGACCAGGTGGGTGGCCACCATTTGCATGCAGGAATATTGATGCAAAGTATTCCTAAAAGCATTCAGCTTTCTCATGACTGTCTGTTATCAGCTGTCCCATCCTATTCTGTAAAGGTCCCACATTTCCTTTGGTCTTATTTCTGCTACCTCTATACCTAAAGAAGGACTTCTTATTGTCTTTTTATGAAAGTTCTTTTCAAAAGGAACCACTTTGTCCAGGATAATGCCTCCACTTAGGCAAAAATGAAAGAAGCATTTTGAGAAGTGTCACATGATCCTCTCTGCATTCCATCCTTATTATTTAGAGAGAACTGTTCTCTGAAATCTGGAAAAAATTGGGCAAATAATTATTAAACCTATCTCATTTCCTTTTGTTATAGCTTATCTTTCCACCTCACTCTTCTGTTTTTTTCCCCCTTGAAGTACAGCACAGTGAATAAAATTTACTCATTGGTTCTTGAATATATTGTTACCATTGGTTTTCTTTTGCTTTCCAGTATAATTCACCTTTCTTGCTGATTTTCATTGTTCTTTTTTGAAACAGAAGAAGAGGTAGATAACTTTCCTTTGTTTACTACTTCATTTGTATTGCATAAATACATGCCAGAAAACAAGCTGCACACTTTTTATTGTAATTTATGTAATCATTTCTAATTCATGAAGAGAGAATGTGTGTGCATGGTTATATTAGATATTTTCTAGTCTATCATTCTCTCTCTCATATCTTATTCCTAGAGTGATGGGTATGTATTAGGCAACTACTTAACTCTCTCTTCATAGAGGCCTTATAAGAAGGTTTTACAATTAATTGGTTTGTGGTATGGACTTTTTTCAGTCCACTGGTATTGCCTTTTGATTAGAAATGTGACATTAAATAAAAAAAAATCAATTATCACTATATCCAACTTTCAGTTGTTTTTCAATCTAATGTACACTGCTGTACTCCTACAAAATTAATTCATCTTTGCAGTACATATAATATACTTTTAGATCTCTACCTGCATGTCTGTCTGTCCTTCTGCTATACTTTAAAAAACCCAAAATTGATATATCTATGTAAAAATAAAAAGACAAATAATATTATTTTGCAGTCTGCTATGCCAAAGATTGGCAATACACAATTAAGAGAAATGAACTGACCATAGTGCTGAACTACTACTTTTACAATTAGTTATATATTCAAGCCACCAATGCCCCCCAAAGGATTTAATAAGAACAGCAAACTTTATCATACCTAAATGTTTAATAAAAATTATACAAGGTTTCACCATCTCACAAAAAAAAGGGCAAGGAGAATATTGGGAGTAGTGGGCCAATTAGCTCACTAAACACATGTGGCATGTACACAGATGTCAGCAGCAGCATCAATCCCTCACAGTTGAGGAGGTTTGTCTTCCATGGTTGCCTTATCTGTGGGTCCAAAATGGCTGATGAGACCAATCTGGGATCAACAGGTTCTATTAGAACCTGGGCATGTGTTTCTATGTGTGGTGGGTGGATTCTTGGTTCAGTCTGCAACACACTATTTCCACTGTTCTCACTTTTCCTTCTCCCATTGTCATTGTGAGGTTTCAGAGTACTGAGATACTTGCAGCAGAATCTTCCTCCTTTGGGGTGGTTCTGGAAAATAGCCTCCCATAAGTTCATGTTGATGTTGCATTTTTTCAAGTTGGCCTTGAGTATGTCCTTTACACCTTTTCTCTGTCACCCTCTTGAGCATACATCTTAACTGAGCTGGAAAAATAAAATAGTCTGAATGTCACAGCGTGGGCACATCTGGGGCTACACTTTATGGCCCACCTGCCTGTCTCTGTGGGCCAACAGCCCACTTTCTTGCCCGCTATGACTTGATCTTGATAGGTTCACTAATTGATGTCAATAAGCAGGAGGCTGCCCATTTGTTCCCCAATGCCAGGAGGCACTCTCTGCAGCTCCTATCCATCCCCAATACCACAGCCCAAGCCTCATAGATGGCATCTTAGTGTTCCTCTAATCACCGGACCCCACGCTGGGCCTCAGAATCATCCACACAGGACCCTTCTATGATCCCTTCGATCAAATGGCCTCTCCGCCATCATCTGGGTTACCTAGCCCCCCCGAAGCTATCTTTCCATCTTGGGTGTGGTCCCCCCGGGACCTTCTGCACCTAGCCCTGGCCCATCTCCAGGCCAGTTGGGACCCCAGGCCTCCGGCTTTTGAGCATCCCTCGTGGTGGGCCTCCAGCCCTTTTGGCCCTCTTGGCCCTGGCCCCAGCTTGGGCCAGTCGAGGGTACTCTTCTCATTCTGGCTGGGTCTCTAGCCCCTCACTCTCTCTCTTTCTGGGTCCACCCTCTGGGCCCTTCACACAAACCAAATGGGGTTACCCACCCGGTGGTAGGGGCAAAGGGGTTATGGCGCCCCGACTTGTCTTCCACCGGGGTGGTAACTGGCCTGGCATTTCCTGGGGGCTCCTGTACCACTAAGAGCCCCACCAGGCCACCCACTCCCAGCAAGGTGCTGTTTCAGGTCATGCCCAGGACCAGGAGCCTCTTTGCCAACCCCTACAGCTCCCCCTTATCTCCGTTTGTTCTTCTTGGCAGCTTTCCAGCCAGGCAATGTTCCTTCCTGGCCTCCAGCAGCAAAACTGCCTTGTTTATATAGGCAGCCCTTGTTTCAACATGGCTGCCCTCATCAGGCACCTGGAGGCTTCCAGCTCCAGGCCCTTAAAGGGGCAGGCATCCCCAGTGCCCTGCTGCAATCTTTACAAGTGACAGGCATGCTCAATGCCCTACCGTGATCTTCACCAGCAGCAGGCATGCTCAGTGCCCTGTCGCGATCTCCACAAGTGGCGGGCACACACAGAGCCCAGCCACATGCCTTCCCCCCTCAGAAAGTGGCGGGCACCACAGTGCCCAGTGACACTGCCACCTCTCTGGGGCTCCATGTCACTGCCCGCTCTCTGGGGCTCTCATCACTGCCCCCTCTAGGGCTTCTCATCGCCACCCGCTCTCTGGGGCTGTCTAATGCAGCCCTGCTTGGGCTCTTCTCAAATGCTGGCCCTTGTGGGCCTCTCCAGTGTTGCCCCTCGTGGGCCTCGGAAAGTGGCGGGCATGCATAGTGCCCCGCCACACACCTTCCCCCCCTCAGAAAGTGGGGTCTCATCACTGCCCCCTCTCTGGGGCTCACAAGTGGAAAGCACACCCAGTGCCCCGCCACACTGAAATTGGATATTTGAATGACATGGCTGGCTCAGAAAAGTGAATGTCAAACGATCATCGCCTTGATGCTTGTGATGTTTGCTGGTGAGAGGATGCTAACATTAATGTGCTTGCCTTCCCAGTGGATTTGAAGGATCTTCTGAAGGCAGCATTGATGGTACTTTTCTAACAATTTGAGGTGTCTCCTGTGCATTCTATGTTTCAGCTTCATACAGTAAGGTAGGGATCACAACTGCTTGATAAACCATGACCTTGTCTTTGAATCTGATATTGCAATCTTTGAATAACCATTTCCTCAAGCATGTGAAAGCTGAACTTGTACATTTAAGGCTATTTTGGATTTTTTTTGTCAATGTCAGCATTCTGCAAGAGATGGCTTCCAAGGTATAGGAAATAGTATTATCCAGAGTTGCACCATATATATGAATTACTGGAGCTTGGGACTGCTCGTTAATAGCTTGTTGATGGAGGACTTTAGCCTTCTGAATGTTAAACATAAGCCCCGTTTTCTGGTATGCCTCAGTAAAGATGTCAGTATCCAAGCAAGATGACAGAGATGCTGTGTCTGAGAAAGCGCACACTACGGCATCATCAGTGTACTGGAGATTGATGATTGAGATTGGGGTACTTTGGCTTAGAGACAGCTGAGACTAAACAGCTTATTATCCATGGGGTAGTTTAGCTCCACTCTGACTGGGAGCTTGTTGGTGGTTAGATGTAGCATCTTGGCAAGGAATATTAAAAAGAGTGTTGGACTGATAATACAGCCTTGCTTAACTCCAGTCTTAACCTCAAAGAGATCTGTGAAGGATCCATTACTAAGTACCACCAATTGTATACCATCATGGAGCAGGCAAAAAATGGTGAAAAATTTTGGTGGGCATCTGTACTCCACAACATTTTTTGTTTGATAGAGTTAAAGGCTTTTGTGAGGTCAAAGAAGGCCATATGGAGAGGTTTATGTTATTCCCAGCATTTTTCCTGCAGCTAGGGAGCAGTGAAGATCATGTCAGTTGTGCCTCTTCATGTCCTAAACCCACACGAAGTTTCCAGGAGGAGTTCTTAAGCAAGTGGAAGGAGATGGTTCAGGAGAGTTCTCAGAATGATTTTTCCTGTGGTGGGCAGCAAGGTGATCCCTCTGTAATTCCACAGTCTCCTTTCTTAAAGATTGTTACTGTTATGGTGCCCATGAGGTCATCTGGAATTTCCTCATCCTTCCAGATCCTTAAGATGAGAGAACAGAGCAATTCTTCCATTGTTGGTGATTGGAATTTACCAGTTTTTTGTTGAGTTGCTGGTGGAAGTGGTTTTGGTTGATTGGGTCCTTCGGTCCTTTGACATTGACCTTCTGTTGGCCTTGCTTCAACTTCAGTCATTGTTTGGGAGCCAGTTTGAGTGACATAACCAGACAGATGAGTTGGTAATCAGTCCAGCAACAGTCAGAATCTAGCAAAGCTCAAGTGATGCAGACATCTTTGCAATCCCAGGCAAAAACAATGACATAGTCAATCAAGTGCCAATGCTTAGATTGCAAGTGTTGCCATGATGTCTTGTACCTACTTTTTTCTGATGGAACAAGCTGTTGGTGATTGTGAGTTCATGTTACACACATTTGGTCAAGAAGAGTATGCTAGAGACTTTTCCCACTCCTTCCTTTCCAGTCATTCCATTCAAGAGTTTTGAATCCCTCCTGACCCTGGAATTGAAGTTGCAGAGACTTGGTCACGGTTGTCATATAATTCCATCTTGATTTCATTCACAGTGTAGACGTGGGGTATATGCATTGATGACAGTTGCATATTGGTTCCCTGCCAATTTGTGATGGAAAGTCATGAGGAACTCATTAATTCCTATAAGAAACTCATTAATTGGTTTTATGAGTTAATTCTAAATGACTAAGTCAACTCCCTGAAAACTGTGTTTCTCCTTCCTATTTACCCTTCCATAAGAGAGTATAGCTACTATTTGTTCTTTGAGATGCTCATTTCCTGCTCTCTGGGTCTCACTCAGTGTAGTGATGTCAAGATTACATTGCCTGAGTTCTGAAACCACAATTGAAGTGTGGTATTCTTGGAGTTCACTGTTAGGATTGTCTATGAGGGTCCTGATGTTGCAGGTTCCAAAACTGATTATGCATCTTAGTTGATTTTGACCACAATAAAGATGATCCCACTGGAAGCAGTTGTCCATTCAAGAAACAGGTAAGCAGATTACGTTTAGGACACCATTTATAGCCTCTTCCCCATATGTGGGGAGAAGAATCGATCCTAAAAAGGGATTCTCAATTGTAGTTACAGCTGCCAAATTGCACTCTCACCGTATCCAAGTGCTAGATGACCTTCTTGTACTGCTGCCTTTGTGCCAGTACATGACTAGGAACTTCCAGGCCTCACAATCCTGCTCTCATCATTACTAGCTGGCTGCCAAAGGACTTGAAAAAAAGTGTTAAAGCTGTTTTAATGGAAGATGCCTGTGCTTGATTTCTTTTATCTTGGAGAAGCAACTGCATATCAGCTTCCACACATTTCTTGACAGGATGGGACCTTAATGAGACCAAGACAATTGAAGATTTTGTTCCACTTCAGACTTCATCCATTTTCACAACTGCTGAGATTCTACCATCTTCTTCTACCTGTTCTGTCAAGATTTGTAAATTCATGGCTGGGGGCTGGACAGGCTTATTACAGTGGTGACCATGTCACAGCACCATCAGAAGATACATGTGGCTTTTTATGAGGGAAAACATTTGCCATCTGCTGTCCCCACCACATCCTGGTGGTACCGCCACTGCTTGGTCCAACACTGTTTAGTCATCAGATTTACCCCTGCTTATTTCACAGCTAACTTTCCCTGAAGGTCATTCCACTATCTGTCACCTGTGGGCACTCTGGATAGCAGCACAGCTTTGCCACCAGATACGGATGTATAGGTTCATAGGAAAGAAGGGCTGGAAGAGACCTCACAAGTTCATCTACTTCAGCCCTCTGCTCAAAGCAAGATCATTCCTGACTAAAAAGATTATAGCCAAGCATCTGTTTAGCCTTTTGTGGAAATCTCCAAGGATGGAGATTCCACAACCTTAAGTAGACTGTTCCAATGCTTGATCATCGTCAAAGTGTTTCCTAATTTCCAAACTAAATCTCCTCTGATGCAATTTAAATCCATTGCTCCAGTCCTGTCCCCTATGGCCAGAGAGAATAGTTGATCTGCATCCTCTCTATAACCCCCTTCATGGGTTTGAAGACTGTTATCAGATGACTATAAATTGAATAGTTTGTATAGAAAGTCAATACTAGGACTACTGATTATGCATCCTGTTCATGTTGGGTGTGTCTAGATATGCAATTAATAGTCACAAAGCTTACTGTGCAGTATTTTACTGCACAGTAAACTTTTCCTGAGTGCATATCTACATGTGCACCCACTGGGAGCAAATTGTCACTGATGGGAGCAGTTCAGGACAGGGATATATCTGCCCTGCTCTGCTACTATAATGAAGTCAGGAGGAGCCAGGATAAGCTCTAGGCTTCAGGCTGGCAGGGGACACTGGCATCAGGCCTGGGATTCAGGGATTAGGGGGAGCTGTCCTGCCTCCAAGGCATCTGCTTTCCACCCCACCCCCAGGCAGCTGCGCTTGATGCCTGTGAGGAGGAATTGGGGGCAGATTAACCCCTTGATTCAAACAGGCTAGGGACGAAAGGGTTCAGGAACATTTCACCCTGTTTTCTCTTTCCGTCCAAAAAAATCCGTAGACAATGTAATAAATAAATACTTTACTTACAACCAGAACACACCGTAGACAAACTCTGTAAACTTCACCACAAAGCACTTAAATGCTTTGTATCCACATCTGCGTCAGCAGTTCCCTTTACACCAATCTCCACAACCAAAAAAAACCTCAACTGTAGGGAACTTGAGAGCTCTTTCACACCTGTCTATTGCAACCTATCCGATGGGAGCATCCGGGGGGAAAGGGAGCCGTGGACGCAGGACCTCGACAAGGGTGATCAGTCCTCTCCGTTGTTGTGTAGCTCCTGTCTTCCCTTTTCCCGGGCTTTGTTTTTATACTGCCCCAACAGCCAATTAGCTCGGGTCTTACGTTTGCACGCTTTTCAAGCTGCATGAGCCGGGGATTATGCTGCATGCATGCTTCACGCGGCTAATTGGGCTGCACCCGCTGTTTCCCCATGCAGCGAGCACAATTTGCTGGCGTTTGGTCACTGTTTATCACCACTTATTCATCACATGCCCCCTTGACCAAATGCCAAGCTCAGAGCTCGAGAACTTCCCTGTTTACACTTAAGTTTCATTTAACTAAAAATGTAAAACACAACATTATTAACAATCATGGAATGTGCAGTCAAATACATAAAAGTCCAGCAACTCTGATGATATCAGGCCTATCCACTCCAGCTGAGGGCTGTCGCAGATAGGTTCATCCATGGCGACGGGTGTCGATGTTCTACACCACATCAAGCATTGGTAGCTCTGTACCATCTCGGGAACTAAAAAACAAACTTAAGATTCATTGACAACTGTGCTACGTCGACTTAGCCAGTAATGACGGGCCAAGATGGTGCGTGCGGGTGAGACTGCTTTGAGAGAGATTAAGTAGGTATTTGGGTACTCGCCGGGTTCGAGTACAATACCGGGAGCTGGTCTTGGACCCTTGCTAGTGGCTGTGGGAATGGCTAGCCATACTGCTTCCTGCGCTGAGTAACATGGCTTCCAAGGCAGGCGTGGTACCAGAGTACACTCATCCCACAAGGCCTTGGTAGCGTTCATGGCGATTAGCATGTCATTGTTGTACTTGGTCCAGTTCTTGAATGATCCATTCTCTTTTAGTCTCAATTGTTCCTTGTAGAGTCCTATCTGTCACTCCACAACGCCATTAGACTGTGGATGATAAGGCAAATGATGATGCCACTGAACATTATGTTCCACTGCAAATCGCTCTAAACCTTTAGAGTTAAAAGGTGGTTCTCCATCAGAGTGTATGATGTGAGGGACTTGCCAATGAGCGAAAGCAAGCTGTAGGCATCCTTGAATCACAGAAGTAGTGGTCTTTCTCGCTGGAAGGACAAGAATCTGTTGGGTTCCTAGATCCACAATTGCTAATCCTTTGTTTGGTGGCTTGGCTCCTGGGAGTGGCCCAAGCAGGTCCACTTGTCACACTTTTCCCGGATCATAATATGCTGGGTTATAGGTGTCTCTTTGGTGCCCCTAATGCGCTGGTTTTTCTTGTGCACAGGCAGAGCAAGCTTGAATCACCTTTGTCCATTGCTCTATGCTTGGTCCCTTTTTCCCTTGCTCTCGCCATTGGGCTTGTGCCCTCTTTGCTCCAGGGTGTCCCCAATGTTCACCACTTATTTATCACAATGCCCAACCCCCACTCAAATAATGGAGCCAGATAAAAGTCAATGTCCCCTGCCACCACAGGAGGCATCTCCTGGCCTTCAGCTCTGACATTGGAGCCATTGGCCCCTGCTCCCTGCAGCTGCCTGATGCCAGGACTAGCTCCAATCACAAAGCCAGGATGGGGACATTGTCTGCTGCCCCTGAAGCATGCAGCTCCCAGCCCCTGACTCCAATCTCAGAACTGGCCCCAGAAAGGAGGTAACTACTTGGGGAATGGCCAAATTCTCCTTCCTTCTGCTGCCTGGGCTGACCAGAAGTAATTTGCTCCTGGTCAGCTATATAGCCATGCACTACTGTGCAGCAGACATTGAGTGATAAATCTATTACCTGTATTTTCAGGCAGTAGAAAAACATGCAGTAGCCTATAGTACTGTGCAGTAGCTCCTGCTTATGGTTAGATAGTGATACTTTTCTGTGCAGATTTGTCTACTGTGCAGTAAAGCATCTTGTATAGACATGCCCATCGTCTCCCTCACTGACTTGGGTTTCTGAAATCATATGATATAAATATGTGCAATATGTAACACCATGTATATAGATTCTTTCCTACTGTGGCTTTCTGGAAACATTTGAATGGGTAAAATCAAATATTTCTTTGTTGTCTGTTTCATTACTTCATAAAACTAAATGATGAATTCTTGGGGGAGAGCCTATCTTGTAATCCCTTATGCAGCTGTGAGCATAGTGACTCCTGATATTTGACTGCAGCCTTTTAGATGATACCATGGTAATTACTGTGAATAATTGAGCCATTAGGTAGCAGTTATACAGATAAAATGTTTAATTTGCCAGTATAGAGTCAAAGAAAAGTGCTGAAGGGGATCTCCAGAAGTGATCAGCTCCAATCCCCTGTTCTATATAAACTTTTCTAGACAACTGTTTGCCTAATCTGCACTTCCGATTATGAAAATTCTACCACCATTTTAGATAATCTGTTCACTGTCTAAAAAATAAATAAAAAGAGCTCCTTTCTGCTATCTAACCTGGATATTCCTTGTTGTACCTTAAATGCATTGCTTCTTGTCCTGTTTCCTGTTAACACAAGAAACAATTGATCATCTTCTTTTTGATAGCTCTTTTGTATTTGAAAACTGTTATCAAATTAACACTTGATCTGCTCTTCGCTAAATAAGGTAATTCTAAATCCTCCAATGTTTCCTCAGATGTCATGTTTCAAAGACCTTTAATTAGTAGCTCCCCTGTGGATCCTTTATAGTTTGCTCATTTGTTTTATTGATATATAGTGCCTAAAACTGTACCTACTAGTCCAAATGCAAACACATGATTGATGAACAGAATGGAAGTCTTGGGACTTGTGCATGATATTTCTATTAATATATCCCTATACACCATTGCTGCTTTTTTTTGTTTGGCATCAACATTTAATGGTTGACTCATAAGGTCCCTTACACTTGGCAGCTAAAGGTGTGATGGGATCTGATGCTAAATCTAAACAATCACACCTCCTTCCATGCCAGACATGCATGGCAAGAGGCATTATTGTAGGAATATGAATCAGATCCCATTGCAATTTATTGCTGGGGCAGATGGAGCCTGATCTGGGCTCTCCCAGCATGGAAAGACGCAAGCTGACTCCCAGTGGGGTTCCCACTGTGGGAGCAACCCAGGGGTCCCTGTGGCAGGGAGATTGCAATTGATGGAGTGTCCTGGGTGCTCCAGGCACCCCTGCAACTGAGAAATTACAACTGATGTGGTGTCTAAGCCACAGGGGTGCTGTGTGTGGCCAAAACACCTTCAGGGCTAGAATACTCAATCAGCTAGGGTCTCCCATTGCTGGGAGCTCTGGCAGCTGATGGCAATCCCAGCTGTGGATTCAGCTGGGAGGTCCCAGGCTTGGGAGTGCTTATGGCCCCTGCACACTTCCACCCAGCTGGGAGCACCAATTAGCTGATTGGACTTCCAGCTGTGGAGGCACTGACTTTGTTAAACATGCAAATGAAAACTGGATAGAAAACAGCTATAAACTTATTACACATTTTCCAGCTGTAACTTTGTAGCTAGTTGGATCTTTTAAAAACATGTCTGTGTAGTAATTTACCAGGGAATTGCAAGATGCTTGTAATATGTAGGGGGGAGCCATACTCAGCTTGATATTATTTTTGCTGTGTTTGCAATTAACAAAGAATATCTGTGAAAATAGATAGTCTGAAGCAAATTCATAAAAGAAGTGTACTCATAGGCATATGGATGGTTCTGTCCTCCCAATTATAAGCCTAACAAATGCATTTGTAAAATTTAAGGTGTGTTTGTGGATACTTTGGGCCAGTAAAAGGGGCTTATTTATAAAGAAGAAATCATAACTGTAAACAAAACTGCACATCAAAACATACAAGGGAACTAGGAAATCACAGAATCAGAGAGAAGTCGGGCTGAAAAGGACTTCCAGAGAGTAACTAGTACACCTCCCCACTTCCTCAATAAAAAACAATCACACAGTGTTAATTTGGCAGAATCTATACATTAAATACCTGCTTGCATCAATATCAGTGATTGATCAAATAGTTATAATGAATAGTTATAATAACTACCAACTCATGGAAACCAAAGTCTGTTTGCAGATAATTTGCAAAAAGATAGAAAAAGAGAAATAGATTGTTTGTCTGGCAGAAATAGTTATACCAGTTTTAATGTATATAAATGAAGTCATCTAAAGGTGTAAACCTATTTCCAGAAAAGTTTACATTTTACAACTTTCCTATGAAGACAGGATTATGCCAGTTTTACAGATGGACAGTCTTAGGTACAAAAATGTGAAGTAAGTTGCCCTTGATTTCTTAGTAAGTTAATGGCAATTCTAGGAATAGAAACAAAAAGGTTGGCCCTCCTTGTTATGTTTTAATCATACTGACTTTACTGACTTCTGGAAGTTTAGCCTTCTGGTTGGTTACTATTTTTACTGTTAAAAAATAGTTTAATTTAGATTTATAATCTTATATTATTAGAAATGGGTTCATACTAAATTCTCAGAATCAGTCACCTCTGAATGTCATGCCTTAAACTCACCTTAGCATAACATATGAGATTGCAAATTCTGTTCTTTTAACTACTTGACTAGTGATTAACATGCCAGAATATGTCAGTCAAATTTTGAGCTGTGTGCACTCTTCAACTCAAACAGCAAAAGCACTCCAACTCTGCTTTTATTCACATTTTAATTACATTTGCAAACAAGCACTTGTTTGCCTGGATCTCTTTTCTGAACTGTTTTTCCGTACACCTTAAGAAGAACAGGAAAAATGTTTTAATGTTTCACATCTGATTTTAATATTTGGCAGGCAAATAGAGTAGTGTTACCTCTGCCTGTATCTGCAGAGTCCTTAATGCTTCAGGACTAAATAGCTAAAAATCACATGATACTGAATCAAAGACCATGGTCAATAATTCCACTCCTTTGACTAAGTAAATTTACTGCTACAAAAAAAAAGCATACTTGACATGAGACAGAGCCTTCTTGGGCAACTGGTCCTACAAAGTCATATACGATCTAATAACTGTCACAGGCAGTATTACTTCTTATTCCAATTTCAAGAAGCACTTTTTTGATTTTTGCCTTCAAAGAGATGTTTTCATACAACTGAAACACAAATAAGCCTGTATGTAACTTCTCCCCTAGGAAGAGAATAGAACTGTAAAAAATGAACATGTATCATTTGGTAACATTGATACTTATTGAGCTACTCAAATATACTCAGATGTGATCATGGGTGCAAAACAGGAATGTGGACAGAAGAGCAAAAGAAGCACTTACCTCTGCTAGTAACAGCAGAGATCACACTAGCAATATTCTTAAAGTGACATATAGTCAGCTAGGAAGGATTTTTTAGTAATATCTTTTATTGGACTAACTGATTCATTGGATAAAGTTAGGTAAGTTTGAAACGTAAAGCATTCTTTTTCAGGTCAGCTCTGCTTGTGGGTACAGAGATATCTATGTACAACAGTAAACCTGTAAGTTCCATCAAACACAGTCAGAGTTTAATAACTGATGAAACTGGTTCAGCAGGGAAACAATAAATGCATTCAATAATAATAATAATAATAATAATGTGTGTAGAGATGTGGGGCTTGTATTTGAGATACCCTGACAGATGAACTTCCCTGATGTTTGTCTTGGCCGAGCAGAGCCGACCGAGGGAAGAGGTGGTTAACTAAGTAGATGTCAGGCAGGCTGGTGGATGGAGAGGCGGGGCACAGCATATTGGTTGCAAAAAAACCCAACCCAACCTTTTACTTAAGCTTTACTTATGCCGCTGGTGGCCGTGATGCAGGTGGTAAAGTTGTTTGCATAGTTACAAAACGAAGATATCGCAACGAGTTAGCAAGATGAACCTGTAGATGCAACAAGCATGCAGGACAGAGGATACCTCAGGAGTAGCCAATGAAAATTTGCCAAGTAGGAATACTTAATGAGGTGGAACATACCAAATTTAGAACAATGCCAGTCATACAGAGGGGTGGTCTATTGTGTCAGGGACACTCACTTAATTTTGTTATGACAATGTTAACCAGTTTAAACTAATGAAATAGGATAAAAACATAACTGAACAAGTAAATTTCTTTTGCTTTAAAAAAGAGCTTCTTCTGATGACAGACTCTGACTATCAGAAGCAATAACAGTCATAACTATAGCTAGACAATAAATGTTATGTCCCAAAGAGCAAGTTGTAACTCAATATTTACAACAAGTAAGCTACAAAAAGGCCTAGAAAAGCTTATAACACCACAGTATTGATGGGGGGGGGTGTACGTAATTGGCTCCCTTGAAAGCCTTATCAGATCACAAATATTAGCTCACATAAAATTGTCCAATTAGGAAGAGAGCAGGGAACAGAATAATTTTCCCAAAGGTTTTTTTGTAGTTAAATATTGCTGGTACAAATAATATCCTTGACAATTATTGCTGAAGTAACTCATGATTTCTTTGATGAAAGTGTCTTTCAGTTTAATAAAGGAAGACTGTTCCATGACTAAGTATTTTTCTAGATGAAATGCACTTTCTAGATTGGATGAAATTATTACTGTATAGTGTTTTTTTCCTGTGTATTTGGGATTTTCTGCTTTTTCTTGGAACAGAAGTAGCTGAAAACTGAGGAAAAGAAACAGAAGAGCCATAGCTTATTTCACTGGTTAAAAGAAAAAAAAATCCTTTGATTATAACTATCTGCATTGGATAAAATTCACTAAGTGTGGGAGTGCCCCTGAGAAGTGCTTCAGCCTTCATTACCTCTTGCATTGAGCTTTGCATAGTCATTCATACCACCATAGCATTTAAAGAAAGGGAATTTGGCTTAGTGTACAGAAAAAGGAGCTATATTTTCAAAGGTATTTTCAAAGCTACCTGAGGATGCCATTAAGTACCAAGGCAGGGTGGAGTTCAAAGGGCCTAATCCAGTCAGACACTTTGGGTGCCTATTTATGTGCTCTGATGTGATTAAATTAGAATGCATTGAAGCAGATTTTATTAATCGAGTCTGCTGGAGTGTTCCAATTAGGACATGCCTCACCATCACGTTTATTCAACATACCTCACCAATATGTTTATTCAGTGTCCTGCATTTTAAAATGGCAGCGGGGGTACCTTAACTAAAATGTATTGAGTTCCCCCATGGTCATTTTGAAATACAGGACATTAGATACACATGACATCATGATTTTTAATAAGAGCAGCTGTCCAGGAGCCGCTCCAATTAAAACATTGTTCCCCCACCTAGAACACATATGTAGACATTCCTGATGCCTAGACATTTCAGTGGGATTTAGTATTTATTTGGGTTTTTTTTAACCATTTGGGGTTTTTTTAACCTGCCTAGACTCTTTTAAAAATTCGCGAGATGCCTACCTAGGTCTTTATTGATCGAAATATCCATGGAAATCCATCCCACAGTTTTTAGCCTTAAAAAACAGTAGGATTTTGTATAGATTTAGTTCAATATTTACAAATTTACCAGTCTCTGTAATTAATTTAGCTTATATCATTAAAAGGTATTGGCAAGGTCCAACATATACTATGCAAACATAAAGATGTGCACACAGATTTAACTACACTGTCACCTGAATAAATGTAAACCATTTTCCATCTGTAGACATGACCTTAAAAACACTATCATTCAGTATCATTTTACATCTACATTCACTGGTGTAAGATACCTGTAAAAAAAGGAATGAGTCCATGGTTCATTGAGCCTAAGGGTGGCTTAAAAGAATGTCTACTAGTTATTTTTCAAACCAAGGCATGATAAGAATAGATTTTCTAGGAATGTGTTATAATTGCAATAACTAATT
This sequence comes from Caiman crocodilus, assembly GCA_030014935.1. Taxonomy (NCBI): domain Eukaryota; kingdom Metazoa; phylum Chordata; order Crocodylia; family Alligatoridae; genus Caiman; species Caiman crocodilus. The sequence goes on from JAGPOW010000229.1 coordinate 3,753,979, forward strand.
TTTCACAAACAGAAAAACTTGACTTCTTTCACTGATAATTTTTGTTAAAAATTATCATAAAAGGTATTGGGAGAATGTGATAACTTGTCATGAGAGGTTTCTTTCTTTTTTTACTACAAGATATTTTGCATTGCAAAAATATTGTGTTTGAATAATTTTTTCCAGTCCCAAGTAGGTAATAGAAAATTATAATTTAGAAGTTTTACTTTCTTGATAATGTAGATACTCTAACATATAGGGAAGCAACTGAAAACACTCTACAAGATCATTGTGGAAAGGGAAATATCCACTTTTCAGAGGTGATTTTTTAATAATTTTTGGAGTCATACTATCACATTATATTTTCTGTGGTATATATAGCACTTATCGTATGGATAGTTATGCTTAATTTTCCTACATATGTTTCCCACTGAACTGCATGGGTATGTGGAAGAACTATTAAATACCATTTTTACTTTACAATATGTGTATTTTTCTATCTGTGTAGGAATGATGAAATAGGGTGATTGTTTTTCTGATTCCTGCCACCATGAAAAACTGTCATATCATTCCCAGGAGCACAGCTTCCATAAAGTCATCTTACTAAACCACAATTTAGTATAGCATCCTTTCTAGCAATGGAAGTTTTTAGTTCAGGAATATTTATTTATATTCCAACAAAGATTTGATGCAGGGCAAAATGATTTTGTGAAGTCAGTCAAAAATTACCCCAGTGGTAAGGATGTTAATGATAGAGGAAATCTACCTTCATCCACTATGTACTTTGCACACTTTAGAAATGAGGAAATTGCCTTAGCAAAGCATCAGGATGGCATGGCACATATTCAGAACCATATAGATGCCACTGACACAGATAACATCTTGTAACACTTGGTATTGAAAGGATAAACTTACCTCTCTAATTGTTTTCAAAAGGAACTTTATTAATATTCCAGTCAATGCTATAGCTTCTTTGAAGATTATTGTTTCCCGTGTCATCCATCTTTCTGAAGTTTTCACTGTTCTGTGAAGCAAGAGATGCAGTGTAAATGAATACAACAGAAACCAAAGTTATTTAAAGCTCACTTTTGATTTACTTACCTTAGATGCTGAGTTTATTCTGTACCATTCTCACTCTCTCTCTCGCTCTCCATACAGCCTTTCATCATACCTGTCTATGTTCATGTGGCTTACTTTAAACCACCTAAATGTAGACTGGGAGCAATGCATATAGCCATTCACTACTGTCAGAAGCCACACAGAGAACCTGACATAACTTACAGTGAGGTGAGGAACCGGCAGGATTGAAGGGGGCTAGCAGACCTGCAGGAGGGTGAGAACAGCGGTCCCAGGGCTTTTCCATCTCTTGGGATGTTCTGGGAATGAGTGCAGGCTATTGAGAATTGGTTAACCCTTTCCTAGATCAGATTAACCCTTTCTTCTTGTAAATTATTGCACTTCCTAAGGTGAACTAACTGAGGTCAGATGTGCCATCTTGGGGACAATTTAAGCCTTCTGAATGCCTTCATGATTGGACATTTAGATTGACATAATCCTGGTTAGGACAATCTAAATTTAACACTTATATGTATCCTCTATCTCTAAATGTAAAAAAGTAAAAAAAAAACATTTTCCTTTTTATTTGTAGGTATTGTTCATGTTTTAAGGAACTTAATTTGTATTGCGGATTTACCAATAGAAGTTGTGTGCCATTTACTAGAAAGTACAGATATCAGACTTTAACATTTTAAAAAAAATCTATTTGCATCAAGCAGTGCTTATAAATGGTTATGGCAACCTCACAGATATTTTTTCCAATGCAGTTACTATACCAATGGAGGAATTTTTTCCCCTTTGTTTTTTCTTTAGGGATTGCAGAAGTGAAATTACCCGACCAATAGGAAATAATTTGTCAGCCAAACCACATTCCAGACTAATTACACCCACCTGGTACATGGGAACTCTGCACATGGCTAAGAGAGGTGAAATGAATGTGCTGTCTTTTTTAATGCAATCAACAATAATGTGATTTTGCTTGCTGCTAGGTTGTATTAGTACATTGCCAAATGCTAGTTTTCCAGTGAGAAGAAGACTAGCACTACTCACATGAGAAAGAAAGAGGACTCCTTAATAAAGTTAATCAGCTCCAATACACCACACATTTTGTAAATAGAAATGCTAAATGCAGACAAGAAACTATGAACAATATTTTCCTGACCCATAATCCAAGTATATCAGCTTATTTACATCAGCACAAAAGCTGATAGTTTAAAACATTATTTACTAGATGATTCAGGCTAAGCTCCTCCACCAATACACTGGATGTCAGTTCCAGTATTTTCCTACTACATTATCTCACCTGAAAGCTGTTAAATAGCACACAGACATCTGTGTTGTCCTGCAGGTAGGGAAGTCCAAAAGGCCTGGCAGGTTTTCAAAATAATTAGCTACCAAAAACATCATTTGGAAAAAGAAACATGAACATTGTAAGTATGCCTTTTTGGTCAAGCTGGTTTTTTGCATTCCAGACCACAGAAAATAACAGGTTGACATTAAATTGTGTATTATTTGAAAGCAGAAACTAGAAGTCTATTAAACTAATCGTTCATAATCCAGATTCAGTGAACAGTTTGTACTGCCTAGAGTTGTTGTCAGCTGTCAGACAGATATGCAAGTTACAGCAAATAATGCTCTATAAGTTTGTGAGGTAATGCAAGTGTCCTTCAGTCAGCAGGGTTTCTTCTCTGCTTGAATGAAATGGCCTGGTAGCTCACAGCGGTGAGTGACCCAGAAAAAAATCTCTTATACTAAATGATGTCACCAAGTTACAGTGACATTTAAGTCATTTTAAGAGTCTGAGCATGTGCTTTGGGACACTTAATCAAGTAACTTTTGTTGGGAGTTCAAAGCTTGGTATCTGTTAACTGTAAGGCACATCATTGCAGTGTCTGACAATTTCTTTATGAGCTGGTAAAGATGCATCAAACAGGAAACACGTAGGACTGCCAATAAGTATGTATGGCACCGGGCTATAATTTGGTTTCTATGTATTTGTTGTCTTTTATTTCATGGGCCACTCATTCTTTTTTATTCGTTTTGTTTGCTTTATTTTAATTTTTAGTCATGACTTGAATAATTTTGAAAAATGCACATATTACTAGATTCATAGAATAATAGAGAGGAAAGCAATATATGAAAAATAGCCTGTATTGTTATGGATGCTTAAATGTCAAAGAGTTATTAGTTTAAACACTTGCTCTAATGAGACCAATTACAACTCACATGGTAATCGTAAATCTGAATTGCTTGTCAAAATAGTATCTCATTATGTTGTTGAACTTGATTTTGTGCTTTGTGAATGACAGGTTGGTCAAGAAGTAGAAAACTTTCCCCGCATATATTTAGAGATTGGAGTTTTTATGTGTGGGAAGGGGCTGGGAGTCCCTCTTCAAACCTATAATGTTCTGGGAAACAGAGGTGATGAATAATGTGTCTATTTTATTCTGGATTTTGTTCATTTGTAAGTGGTTAAATTAAGAAAGGTAATTTTCAGAATAACTGTAATATCATATGCTTTGACTTTTAATGAGCAAACATTCCTTAGCCTTTTTTAATGAAAAAGTGTACGCAATTTTATCTGATAACATTGGCTAATAAATAAGCAGGAGTTCCAGTCAAATTAGATGTCTCAAAAGAAGGGAAGTGGGAGGAAACAACAACCATAACCATGAATTCTGGACCTAACCATAAATTTTTCTCCATAAGTTTCTGCACAGATTCTTGAGGCAATTGATAAAGAACCCTGAGAGCCTGGCAGGAGTGGTTCATTTAAACTGTAGGAAACTCCAAAAAAATTCAGTGGATCACTATTGTTTTCTAAGGCTTTGTAAATGCTTTAGTTTTAGCCACCAGTATAACAACGTTTGCATAATCCCCTTGTTCTGACATAGTCTACCAGTGACAATTGTGACTTTGCATAAATGCAGTTCTTCCTGAATCAGCGGTGACACATAGGGGGTGCATGTGCACCCCGAGAGCACTAGTGCACCCCCTCATAGGCCATGCTCCCTGCTTAGGTGGTGGGTGGGGGGAAGGCAGAAGCACTGGTGCTCCCCCTATGAGCACCATCCAAGGAATGGGAGTGCCTTGATGAAGAGCCACAGCCACTTCCAGGCACAGCTGCTTCCAGGAGTGCTGTGGCTGCTTCCCAATCTATGTGATTGGCCACAGGGGGACCCTCCCCCGCCAATCACTGACTGGTTGCTGTGGGGACAGGTGGCTCCCCTCCCCCTGACTAAGGTGGCACCAGTCTCCCATGTTCTGGATTAAAACAAAGAGAAACACCAGTCCATAAAATCTTTTCAGCAGAAACATTTTTAATGAATAATGACAAGAACAGTGGGTTAAGGTCATTGACTGGTGACTTCTATGCACTATCATGGTACAGATAAATAAATTAATAATAATAAAGTTAATAGCCAATACATTACATTTCCTAGGACTCCACAATTGTAAGGGCAGGATTCCTCCTACTGTCCAATTAAAAGAACTTTCAACTGTGTTTGTACATCCATTAAAGTAGGCTCCTAGTATATTTCAGAGCTAAATGGCTTGCAAGAGAGCATTTAATGTCACCACCATGACAAACAGCAGGCTTGTCCAACATATGGCCTGCGGGCCGCCATGTGACTCACCAAGCCATTTTATCTGACCTGTGGCAGTGGCAGCACCACTGCTGCAGAGCGCAGAGCCACGGCAGCAGGGCCACAGTGGCGGTAGGGCTGCAGCAGCAGCAGCAGCAGCAGC
>JAGPOW010000229.1:3758863-3785463 GCA_030014935.1 Caiman crocodilus
GCAGCAGCAGCAGCAGCAGCAGCGTGGAGCACAGAGATAGCGCAGAGCCATGGAGGCAGAAGTGGGGTGACAGTGGCAGTGTGGAGCCTCAGCAACAGGGCTGCAGCAGTGACAGTGGCACAGAGCTGCCATTGTGGAGCATGGGGAGGTGGCAGCAATACTGAGCACGGAGCTGCTGCCACGGAGTGTGGAGCCTTGGCGTGGAATTCAGAGCCGCAGTGGCAGTGGTGGGGCCACAATGGCAGCAGTGGCACAGAGCCACAGTGACAGCAGCGGCGGGGCCATGGCAAGGCAGGGAGGGCGGGGCCATGATGAGGCAGGCAGGGCTGGCCTGTGGGCCCCAGATGGCAGTGAGGGGAGGGGACCTGCTTAACCTCTTTGGGCCCGGAGGAGCGGTCTCATGTGGGAGGGCAAGCAGTGACCATTGGCACTGCCAGCCATCACCTGCCTCCTCACCCGTCTGCTTGAAGCCAGCCCCACTGCCCTGCCCTGCCATGTCCACAGCAAGGCAGCATCTGCTCGTTCCCCTGGCCAGTCTGCCCCTGGGCACTGTGGCTGTCCAGCCCCAGCTGCCCATGTGCAAGGCCCCAGGGGGTCCATTTCTCATTTGCTGCTAGTGATGGGAGGAGCCCAGCCGGGTTTGCACCACCCAGCAGAAGCAGTAGCAGAGCTGTGTGCCGCTTTGGATGGGATGAGCCTGCGCCAGTCAGTCCCAAGCAGCACATGGCTCCACCGCTGCTTCTGCCGGCTGGTGCAGACCTGGCTGGCCTCCTCCCAACTCCAGCAGCACATGGGAAGCTGGCTTCAGCTGCATTCTGCTTTTCCTGGCCAGTGCCGACCAGTTCTGCCCAGGCGGGTCCTGCAGCACCATGTCAACCCAGGAATGGCACCAGCAGGCCAGGTGGGCCCCAGGTTAACACAGGCCTGACCCCACAGCTTCTCCAGCACCATGTTAACCTGGTTGTAGCCAACCGGCTCCTGCAGCACAATGTCAACCAGGGCATGCATGCCATGTCAACCAGGACCATGTGAATCCTTGCAACTTCATTGGTGTCAAAAGTCATGTGACATCACTTCCTGATATGATACCACTTCCTGTGACATATTTGAATATGGCTCACCAGCCCACTGGGTGATAAAACGTTCGTGAACTGGCCCCGCATTCAAAAAAGGTTGGACACCCCTGACGTACAGCATAGCAATAACATATAGTACAAATGACTTTCCTCTTAAATAGTTACTTTTCAGATAATGGTGAAACTGAATGTCAAACATGTGTTGGTCACTTTAGGATATTGAAGATGCCCTTGCTGCTCTTCAAAATTCCAGAAAATTATATGGTTCACAATTTAGAGACATTCTTTAATTTAGAAGTCTTGAGAACTGGGAGATGGTCTAGCAGGTAGTAGTCAGTTCGTTAGACAAAGACTAAGAGTCTGCAGAAGCTTGCCTACTGCTCCTAACTTAAAAAAACTAAATAACAAACTTTATTATTCACGTATGTCTGTATTTACTGAATGTGATGATCACTACAGCTATGATTTATTGATACCTCAAGAGCCACTTACTCCTGTGTCTCCTTGTTCTGCTTCTTGGATGGAACATGCTGCAAGATTATTTAAATAGTATGTGGAAGTGGGAAGGCATAAGCTTGCCATGTTTGGTTGGTTAGGTTTACATTAACTAGACAGTAATATATAATTTCTGCCCCTTTCATAGTTATGGATTGTATTATATAGTGTCCTTATGTATTATGCATTTTTGCTGTTGCTTAGCAGCTTCTTTACATAATTATTTTATAGCTCTTTTTTATGTAATTTATTGTGAACCATTCATATTTCAAAATGAAAGGTTAAAATGAAAGTTTAATTACATTTTTCTAGGGTAGAAAACTAGTTCAAGTCAGTGGATGTTTTCAAACTAAAGAGAGAAGCTTAGATAGATAGATAGATAGATAGATAGATAGATAGATAGATAGATAGATAGATAGATTGTGTGTGTGTGTGTGTGTGTGGGAGAGAGAGTGAGTGTGAGTATGAGAGAGAGAGAGAGAGTCTGCATGGATCTGAAGTGTTATAAGAACATCATGAACAGATCAGAGCTAGTCACTATAGATGCAAGTGTAAGGAAGTGTCTACAAAAGGACATGTTCTGTCCTTTTCTAAACACTAATGCTTTACTTTACCTTCTCTGGTGACATATATCCATAAATGTAATAGAATCATGGAGAAATAGGGCCAGAAGGGACCCCCACAGATTATGTAGGCCAGCCCCATGCCTGAAGCATGATTAACATCCACTGCCAAACCTCTTAGGAAAACTATATAGTCAATCCTGACAACCACAAGGATGAAGACAGAAAAGCACAATTGCATTTGGGTGAAAAAAAGTGAAAGATGCAGCAGCAATATAATGGTGGGGATTTATTACAGGCCATCAAGTAAGGGAGAAAATGTAGATAAGGCACTCCTGAAGGAGGTGACAAATTTATCTGAAAGATATGTGATAGTGCTGATAAGATATTTCAGTTTTCCAGACATCTGTTGGCAGAACAATACAGCCAAACTTAAAATGCCAAGCCAGTTTCTAACTTGTGTGAAGGACAACTTTCTGTTTCAGAAGGACAACTATAAGTAGGAGATCACCTATCTTGGATCTTGTCTTAACTCAACCTTTCTGCCTGATGTGTTGGATGAGCAATGTCCAGTCCATCTGTGTGTTAAATCCAGCTGTGTGTTAAATAATCCAGGGCAGGTGTTACAGGCCCTATCCAGCTGCCCAGAAGAGGGGCAGCCTAGCTCCAACCTAGCCCTGCGGGGGAATTGGGCTTAACTTGGCCTTACCAGGAGGAGGGGCATGGCCTGGCCCAGCAGGGGGAAGGGGGAATGGCCTGGACTAAACCTGGCCCTGTGGAAGAAGGGGGCTTGACCTGGCCCTGCAAGGGGAAGGGGGCTTGGGGAAGCTCCAACACAGTTCTATAGAGAAGCCCCACAGGGAAGGGGTGGGACAGCTCTGAACCAACTATGTGGGAGGAAGAGGGCATGGTCCAGCCCCACTGGGGGAAGGGGAACTGCCCAACCCAACCCAGTTCCACAGAGAGAAGGGGGCATGGCCTATCTCCAACCTGCAATGTGGGGCTTGGGATTTGGGGTGTAGTGGTTTGGCAGTAGAGGATATTGGCTTAATTAATTGCCACAGATCCCACACTGCCAAACTTTCTAACCTGTGGAGAGCCCCAAGAGCCAGATGTCATAACCAGAGGTTCTGTCTTAACCAATACGGAAGAAGTAGTGGAAGATGTGAGGGTATTTTGGCTTTTTAATTCATATAAGTAATTTGATTTTAGTGCCTGACATTATTGGAAAAGGATAAATGTTCTTAAATTATATGATTTAGTCATGTGGAAATTTTTCACTCATTCTAAAACTCAGACACACAGGAAGTATGGCGATTATATTTTAGGCCACAGGTAAAATAATAACAAATATTTAATTTTCCTGACTACTGTCTAGCACAATAAAAATTGCCAAACAGGCCACATTCTGATGTCAACTATATATTTTTATTTATTTTTTCAATAAAGCAGGTTAATATTTTTTTTTTCTGTACAAGGGAACACCAGGCAGCTACACTTAATACAAATGAAATCTAGTAACACTGAAACAACCAGACTTCCATTGACTTTAATGACACTCAGATTTAAACCTTTCCTCACATCAAAATATGTCATGCACAAATAGTTTGGATTCACATCAGGTTTTCCCAGTAATTCTTTTTCAGTGATTATTTAAAGGTTTTTTTGTTTGTTTTTTGCATCTTTCTTTTTCATAAATCTCTCTTCACTCAATTTCCATCCCTTTTTTAAATAATTTTCCTGTCTGTTTTTTCCTGTACAAATAATTGTTCTCTTTAAAGAGCATTCCCCACCTCCCACCCCGCTTGTGTTTCTCTATGAACTATCTTCTACTCACAGAATATCCAGTTTTGTTTGATTCTTTCTCAGTACAATCCACCAATCAGCTCATCATCCATGTCCCCACATCCAGTGATCTTTTGGCATATCCTACAGTCAGCAGCTAATTGATCATCTACATTCTCTGAAGCCAGAAAGAGTGGATGTTCTGTCTCTAATCCCAAGGGTTAGAGACTCTATGTCTCTTCAGCCTTTGGTGTTTGCAAATGGATATTGTGCCTTCCCCAATTTGTCTTTAAGATTTTTTTTTCTAGGCTAGAGTTGGTCCTTAACAGGCCTTACCTTCCTGATCTTGGGGACTGCTATATCACACCCAAATAAGTATAGAAGCAACTTTAGCTTTGAAAGATATAAAGAATTATGTTGGAAAACCATCCAAGCACACCACTCTCTCTAGAGGAAAATTGGAAACAATGTCAATAACTGCCTTTAGGTAATTTCTTCAAATAGAAAACAAACAAACAATCCAACAAATAACCAGCTGTTCCTTGTTCGGCTTTTACCATCATGGATAGTGCAACAAATTTGTCTAAGTCCTGGGCATGTGGTAAACAACAGATATGGGTCTAGAAAAAAAGAATTACTTTTTGATCTCTTTATTGCTCTTACACCACTTGCTTTGATCTTAATGTCAGTAGTAGCTTTCCTTATTTGAAGATCTGTGAAACTCTACAAGAGAATTTTTTAATGTGTCAAATTGCTCGGGTCATCTGACCACAGCTAACTTCCAGAAATTGGGCAGAGGGCTGGACTCAATGATCTTGTGAAGTCCCTTCCAGCCCTAATATCTATGTAATCTATGAAATTATTGTTTTGATTGACTGAAGTAGGTAGAAGCAATCCCTTCCCTTAAAAATAACACAGCATATATTTTCATTATGGCATAGGCTGGACTCCTCTTCATGCAAGGAGAATGCCTAAGATATTCATGCTTTCCACCAAAGCTGCAGCAGTGGTGCTGCACTCCACTCGAGAGATGCAGCATTATAGTTTTTGCCTGAACAAGCTCGTGGGAAATGTTGGGTGCTTATAGCATGAAACAGTTTGGTGAGCAGTAGGCCCATGTTTTACCTGTCCTGTGTGCTTACATCTCTGGTGTTTTACTCTGTTCATTTGACTTTTCCTGGCCCTATACTACACTCTTCATGACTGCTACAGCCTTTAGCTCTTTCAGTGCCAATGGCTATGGAGGTCCTGTGAAGTAGACAACTCTCTTTGATTTCCTGTACCAGAGCCAGCTAGATGTCATCTTTCTGCACAGAATGCACACTGACACAGCTAATCCAGCCAACTGGCATGCCACTTGGGGGGCCAAATGTTCCTGAGTCATAGCACCTCCCTCAGCACAGAGGTCATGATCTGCTTGTTGCTGCATCTGATGCCTGACTTGGCAGTAGCCCAAGATGCCACCTCTAGTTGCCTGCTATCTGTTCATATCTTGGTAATGCAACATTGCCTTTTCCTTATTGGTGTCTGTGCCCACTGTATGGCAGGAATGGCTTGCACATTTTGAGACCTTGGATGGCTTTTTGCGGAGTGCAGCTGATGGCAATGACCTTTTCCTTTTGGGCGGGAACTTTACTTACCCTGTCAATGAGCAACTTGACCAGAATGGGCAGAAGCCCTATCCATCCTCAGCCTGGCAGCTGTGGACTGCTTTGGAGGCAGAGAACTTTGTTGACATTTGACACCATTTCCACGCTGACACGAGGCAGGTACACTTGGCTGATGATGAACACTGGTGGGATTGCCATCACAAGCCTTGGCCACTTGTGCACCACCAAGCATTGCCTGGCAGTCCTGTGGTGCATTTGCATTAATCCCAACTCTCAGTTCACAGGTCATGAATAGTGACCTGGGTGGTGAGCCCAGTACTTCCTTGACTCTCCATGTGCCTTCTGATAGTGATGCTGGGATTCACCTTGACACCCCCTCCCCCTCAGGAGGCTCTGTTCATGTGGGTTTTTCATTTCTTCCATCTCCACAACCCTGATGTTCAACTTGAACAATGAGGCAGTAGTGCCTAGTGTCCTGGTCCAGGAGTCCCTGTCACTGGGATTCTAATTTATGCTTCTCCAGTGGACAGTATGCACCTTCCAGGCATATTAAGACATGAGGGGGGGGGTCTGCAACATTGTGGGTGGCCATTTGGTCTTCATGCTGTAACATTGCCCCTTCTCCCCCCTCCTTCCTAGGGTATCAGCAAGGTCCCTAGTGGACTGATGTATTGCTGGATGTTTTTATTTTTGTTTTAGACTGTGAGAACAGAACTTGAGGGCTTGTCCCAGGCTCTGTCTTCTGCAATTGGGCCCTTGTGTGAGTTGTCCTTTGTTCTTTTGTTGTATTGTTGCCCGCTTTTCCCCTAATAAATGTTTGTAAAAAGTTAAAAAAAAATAAGGCTGGCTGTCTGTCTCTTTCATAGTAATTACACTGTAAGTTGGCACCTGAGTTCAAAGATAGCCTTCTGATTGTTCTTTTATGTCAGTTTTTTTGGAATTGTTTTTGCTTTTATAAATGGTGGAAGTATCAATAGCATTTTAAACCCTATTACACTATTCTAAAATGTGTTATGTGTCTAAGGAGATAAATAGATGTAAACAATAAAAAAAAAAGCATAGGGAGGAACAGAAAATAAACTCTCAAGCAGTGACTATGTTATCTGGACTATGTTACATTTCAGTCTATTTATTAATATAGCAATAAGCTACTAGATGGTAAACTTAAAGGGCATTATTTCCTCACCCATTTGTGGTAAGAAACTGGCTTCTTTGTTAAAATGTATGAACTTTCCTTCCCTTTTTTATAAACATGATGCACCCCTTTCATTAGAACATCTGCAAGAATTAATTTGGGGATGACAAGCAAATCAGTATGGAACACAGTCAAGTCCATATGCACCTAGTATTCAGGAGTATTAGGTATACTTCACTGTTCTCTAAAGGATCCCTAACATTATTTTGGTAAAATTGTTTCATAAGTTAAATACAATAAAATAAATATAATAAAACTTAAATAATACAAATGAAGATGATGTAGCCTATTAAAAAGATACAGAAGTAAAGATAGGATCCAGCTGCTGAATTTGGAATAAAGCGTTAAAAATATGGAAAGTTTTTTTTAGAAGTAAGAGTGAAATTCCTTTCAAAGGTAAACTTTTCTTTTTTTAAAGTTTAGCAATGTTTGGAGCTAACCAACTAGGTAAAGGACTACAACCATATTATGTAGTAATCAATCTTTTAAGTATCACTTTTTTTTTTTTAAAGATGAGAAATATGAAGCTTTATAATTAAAAAAAACCCCAAACACTTGTAAAAGCTTTACCTTGCACCTTACCTAAGGGGATGAACTGTAGAGCTGGAAATATGTCAGCACGGTTGAAGCACATCAGTTCCCCATACCCCAGCACTTCTACAAGTTCTGCCTTGCAACCCATGTTGCTGGTTTCTCATGCTGGATTCCACAGCATGGATTTAAAAGTTGTGATGAGCAATGGGATCTGATGAATTTTGCTTGATATACAGTAAAAAGAACAATGCTGTCATCAATTCCTGAATGAATTCTATCTAGCTTATTGCTGGGTATTTATGACACATCTGTTATAATAAATGGTAGCACGTTTCACATATAATTCAATAAAAAAAATAGTATATGGTAAACTATATGTAATTTTGCAGGGTTGGATTATTGTTATTCAGATGGTCCAATAAGAGATATCAGCAAAAAAACCATCATTGCTTCTTTATGGTTTCTTTTGTTGTTTTTGCAATTGAGTAATAACAATATGATGAGGATAATCCATGCATACAATGGTTTTTGTAGTACATCTTAACTGAGCTCATGCAGAGTACAAGAGCAGAGGATTCAGGAACATCTCTCCACTTCAACTCAGCACTGAATTATAGCATAATCACAAGCTTTGCATTCCAGGTTTGTGCAACCAGTGATTCTTGCTACTACTGAGAGTGAAGAAGGATCAGAGAATGAATGCAGAAACTGTCTCATTTTGTTCAAGGTGCTGCAATGTAGGACACCCATCAGAGCCTCTTAATAATCGCAATAAATTATTGGAGTCCTTCCAAAACTTTTCTCTCTCTACCAAGCATATAGACTTCCATAAAAAGGTAGAAAAGAAAAAAAAAGCTGCTGGGGGTGGAGGGAAGCCCCAGGGTTGGGGGACAGACCTAGGCTCTGAATGGTGGTATCAGGCAGTGAAGGGACTGTCCTGCAGGCAGTTGCCGTGCCTCCCCCCAGCCTCTGGAAGCATGTGTTGTTCATGACTGTAGTGACTGCCACATGGTCCAGGTCAGTCTCAGCCTTGGCTGCCCCCATGTGGCACAGCCACATAGCCAGGCTCACTGTGGCATCTCAGGCCCCCTGCTAGCATGCTGCTGATGCCAGACTGCAGGAGGGGTGCCTATGACCTGTACCTGAATGCCACCACTGGTGCTGCACATGAGCTCCTGGAGCTCCAGCCCTGCCATCTGTGGGCCTGCTGGGCTGGCCAGGATTGGTAGCTACATGGCTGACTGCTTCTAGCACCTGCTGGTGCCCAGGCCCCTGTTGCTGGGTGTGCAACTTGCCCTGGGCCTCCAGGGGAGGGCGGGGGCAAGACTCATTGCTATCTCTGCTGCCATAGCTGGTTCTCTCAATGCCAGGTGTTCTGTACCCACTGTGCCTCCTCCACCCAGGTCTCACAGAAGAGCTTCCCCCATGTCTTACAAATGTTATGCAGCATACAGGCTATGATGATTTGGAGGATGTTGGCTTCCATGCCCTTGAGCCTGGTGGTGAGAGTGTGCCAGCATCATTTCAGGTACCTGAAGGCACACTCCACCAGTGCATAGGCCCACCCCAAACACCTGTTGAAGTGTTCCTGGTGGGGGTCCAGCTGGATGGTGTAGGGTTGCATGAGCCCGGGGAGGAGTGGGTAAGCAGGAGCCCCAATGAGAAGGGGCAGGACCACCACTGTGCCCAGCTGGAGGACTCGGACTTCTGGCATGAGGCACCCACACTCCACCAGGGCTAACAGGGCAGAGTTGTAGAAGACATGAGAGTCATGGGTGCTGCCCACCCTGCAGGTGCTCACATTGGTGAAGATGCTGTGGTGGTCAACAATGGCCTGCAGCATAACTGAGTGAAACACCTGCTGGCTATCGTAGGGGTGGTCACCACAGAGTGGATAGGCAAAGGTGATGCGGGTCCTTTCCAGGGCCCAAACGCACTAGGGGAATTTCACGACCATATCTAGGGGTTGGTGATGTTGGCAGCAGGGAGGGATGATGAGCACTGGCCAGCAGTCAGCAACCACCCACAGACACTGCCAGCAGCATCAGTGGTGGCTAGCAGTGATCAGCAACCACCCACAGATGCTGCCAGCAGTGTCAGCGATGAGGAGAGTGGCAAGCAGCAACCACCTGCAGGCACTTCTGGCAGTGTTGGCAGTGCTTCTTGAAGGGGATGCACTGCCAATTTCAGGAGGTGCACATGCACCTGTGTACACCCTCTATGTATTGCCAATGGTAAAGCACATCAAGCAGGGTGGCCGGCAGGAGCCCAGGGCACTAGACATTGCTCCTGAAGCCTGAGTGTGCAACCATCATCTGATGAGCACAAGCTCTGGTGACAGAGTCACAGAGAGATGTGCCAGCATTCTGCAGGCTGCTCTTGGCCAGAAACGCAGGTGGCCAGGCAACAGCACATGAGTCTGGCTTTTAAAGATGGTGCCCAGCCATAGGCAGCTGTGGCTGGAGTCTCTGCAAGAAGGCAATGCAAGGCCAGAGGAGGCTGGGATCAGCAAATCTTCTCTCAAACATGTACATATAAACACATGCCCAAAGAAAGTTAACTCTGTGGAGTAAACCCATGTAGCACTCATTGCACATGTAAATACATCCTTGTATATGATTTTACTGTAATTGTGTTAGTCTGTTACACAGCATAGACTGTGATGGTTAGATTTTCAACTGAACTGTATAAAGTCAGACTCCTGTGGAAATCCTATTGACTTTCCTAGTACCATTTCAATCAATCAATGTTACTTTGCTTCATTTTCTCCCATATTTAAAAAATCAACAAATTAAGGGGGAAGTGCAAAAGGGTTGCAGGCGTTTCTGGGAATTATTTTTTACAATTGTATCTTATCTATGAAGACGTAATTTCTGAGACATCCACAAATTTCAGGTATCTTGCTCAGCTAGGACATTACTCCATCCATATGATCTACTGAGACTTCTTTGTTCTCCAGTTTTCTTCTTAGCTCTGGTTGTTGCTTGGTTTCATACATGATTCAGTGGAGTTGTGGTGAGAGCTGCAAAGTTGACAGGGAGGAGACAAAGGACAGTGAGGGGAGAGTTTCTTCTTCGATGTGTAGGGTTTTATAAACTGCTCTTGCCATACTTAATGGAGAGAAGACAAACACCTCTTTAAGGCTTGGCTGCATTTGAAATTAGCTTATGTCATCCTTTCATTGACTAGTGCCTTCATGGGTTCTCATATTAGCAGTTTCAGTTCATGGGTTGGCAAATTGCTAATCCATGTGTAATACAGCTATAATCCTTCGCAGACCTGAAGTTTTTCTGCCTCTCTTTTTGTGAAAAAAATATCTTCTAAAGATCCGTAAAGTAAAAATGTTATCCCCCCCCACACTTTATTCTGTTCTTTTGTATATACATCCTTATTTTCAAAAAGGTTCACTTCAGCTTGAGCTGCTGTCTCTCATAAGTTAAGACACTTTACCTTTTATATAAATTCTACCAGTTTTTTTTTAAATGTGGAGGTTTGGGGTTGTTTTTTTTTTAATTTAATTTGACACAACCGCTATGTCTATTAATTTTTTTGCCAGTCAGCCTCATCACTGACCCAACAGGCTTGGTAACTACATATGCTTGTACAATATCTCTGTATGCAAGAGATAATGTAAAATGTGCTCCTCTTTCCTCCCTCCTCTCTCATTCATTTAGTTGCTCCAGAAAACTCAATTTCCTAATACTTAAGACACTCACCTACTAGAATGAGCTTCTGAATTTGCATCTCACACCCCTCAGGTAGGTGCCCCAATGAACAGACTAGATGGTATTCCTGAAACGTTTCCTTTCCTGAAATGTCATCATGGAATGAAGAAAACTTCTCTGCACTTTTCTTAGTGAAACTGACTTGTTCCAATGAGAAATCCATGCTCTGTATTTTCAGGGAAAACAAAAAAAACCCTGTATACAACAGTTTATCCAGTACATATGGAATATTTTTAATAGACTATTTAATATAAAAGTAAAAATATTTCTTTTTGTAAATATGATATATACCTGTTTTGAAAAGCATAATTACATTTTCAAAATTAACATTTTATAACAAGTGTAGAGTGAAAAAGTATGCAACTGGTTTGAGGTCAAGGTTTTAGAAAAAAATGGCTAAATCAACTACAAATGTAGGTGGGCTTACTAAGAACTGAAGACCATTCTACACACATTTTGTACTTGTGTAACTATAACAGTTACATGTGTGATTTTTTTTACTGAAACCCTGTTGGTAATTGGTGTCACTTTTCCAAAGTTAAAACAAAATAAAAATAAAAAGGAGCATTACTGCCCAATACTCCCACCTAGACATTTTGGGTTCACTAACTACATCTAAGTAGTATTTCACCAGTGATAGGTCTTGTGGCCATATATAGGACAAAAAATGTCAGGAAGGACTACAGCGGAACAGAGCACCCTTCTACCTATACAAGTGTATGCATTGGGGGTGGTACATGGAAAATTATGCCACTTAAACTGTGCTACATCAACATGAGAAAATACAGCAAAATATATATTTAAATAAATAATAAGTAAAATAGACCCTGACAGCACATGTGACAGTAGTCCAGCTAATTTGATTAACTGCCCACAAGGAACAATTCCCATCAGGCAAATATTGTTTTACAATAGAAAGTTAAAAACAAGAAGAGCTAAGAATATATTTATCAAAAATGTAGAAGACATTTCAGCCGTTGCTCCTAATCAGGAAGAGCACAGACTAACTTGTGTCTCCAATTGGCAAGTACCTATTTTTCCCTTTCCCTTTGGTTTTAACAAGACATTCCATATTAGCTCAGAAGAAGTTCATGAAAATCAATACGTGTCTACCAAAAGTTTCAGTCTTGAATAACTGGTATTTTTCAACAATAACAAAAATAACATCATAAAATATTTCCAGCCAGATCTAATTGCAAGATACTTGAGAAATATTGTCTAGTGTTGTCTTAAGAGTCCATTTTTTATAGGGGCTGGATAAAGAAGGACCTAACTAGAAATGCTTAGCTTTGCTGCCATCCTCTTCAGCCTCAAAGTGTACTTTCTTTTACCTGTCCTCTTTGTTAAAGAGCTACCTCTGCTGCAAGTGCTGCAATGCCTGGATCTATAGGCCTGCCTGCAGTTTTGTAGGTGCCCTTTATGCTTACAGGAGGGTGCTGTACTGGGCATTGAGGCCTCTGCCAAACTGTCTGCTCTACTCCCCCAGCCATGAAGTCATTTAAGATCACAACCCTCAATGTCCATGGCTTCAGGGAGGAAGTCCAGAGATGTTGGGTGCTTCTCCTTCCTTCAGGAAGAGGGGTGCCCTGTGATATTCTTGCAGGAGACCCTGACAGCTCTGGCTAATGAGCCTGACTGGCAGCTGGAATGGAGAGGCAGGCTCTTCTTCAGTCACCTCTCAGCCACCTCTTGTGAGGTTGCCACCCTGATCTCCCTGAGCCTGCAGCTAGACGTTCTCCAAGATACTGAGGTCGTGCTGGGCTGCCTGCTACACCTCCAAGTCTGAGTGCAGGGGCTGGTCCTGAACCTTCTGAATGTGTACACTCCTGCGAAGGACCCGGAGTTGGCAGTCTTTTTCCATCAGGCAGCCACTTATATCAGCATCCTCAACCCTTGTGATTGCTTAGTCCTTAGTGAGGGTGGGGAGGAGCTGGCATGCCACTCCTGGTTGGACTGAATTTATATCTCATTGCCACATTTTACCCAGGCCCACTCCTCCATTATCCAGCTGACCTCCTTCAGCAATCACCACCTTGTCTGGTCCCAGGCCACACTGGGACCTGGGGGTCCAGAGTCTCCCTACTGGCATTGTAATGCCAGTCTGCTGGAGGATGTGGGCTTCAGGGAGGCCTTCTAGGAGTTCTGGCTGACCTGATGGGAGCAACAAGCAACTTTCCCCTCAGCTTGGAGGTGGTGGGATGTGGGAAAAGTGTGCATTTGGCTTTTTTGCCTCAGCTAGAGTTGGGGGCACTGCCAGCAGAGGGATGCAGTCCCTGAGCAGCTCGAGCAGGAAGTACTAGAGCTGGAGAGGTGCCTGGCCAACAACCCAACCAACCTGTCCTTCTGCAGAGAGTGTCAGGACAGGCAGGAAGATCTTTGTGCTCTGGATGATCACTACACCTCCAGTGCATTTGTCCTCTTGCACATCCAGCTCCTTTAAGAAATGCATCATGGCTCCCACTTCTACAATTTGGAGAAGAGGTGGGGGGCCAAGAAGTACATCTCCTGCCTCCTGGATCTGGTTAATGCTGAAGCCTGTCAGACCATGCAGGAGGGACTCTTGCAAGTCAGCATGGGTAACAGACCAGCTGATGGCTTCTCTCAGCCTGGCAGTTCTTGGTCACCCTCTCTCTGATATCTGGCAACAAGGCGCCAGGCATTGAAGGGCTGACTACGGAGTTCTATCAGGACTTCTGGGATGTCCTTGGCCCAGATTTTCCTGCAGTCTGGGCCAAATCCAAAGGAAATGGGGAACTCAACGTGTCATGCCAGAGAGCCACGTTGACCTTCCTGTTGAAGAAGGGGGATCCTCGCGACCTGAGGAACTGGCATCCTATGTCTCTCGTCTGCATGGAATACAAGATGGCAGTGAAAGTCATCTTGCTGCACCTGCAGTCCATGCTGGTGGGCATGATCCATCCCAACCAGATGTACACAGTGCCTGGACATTCCATCTTCGACAACCTGTACCTGGTTTGGGACCTCCTGGAACAAGTGTACTGGAAGGGCCTGTCTTTCACCCTCCTGTCCTAGACCAGAAGGCATTCAATAGGGTGGATCATGGGTACCTCACAGGCATGCTGCAGGTCTTTGACTTTGGGGTCCATTCCTTGTAGCTATCCAGGTGCTGTACACCTCTGAAGAGTATTTGGTCAAGCTCAACTAGACCCTGATGGAGCCCATCCCATTCAGGCAAGAGATACAAGGCTGCCCGCTGTCAGGCCAGCTGTATGCCTTGGCTCTGGAGCCCTTCCTTCTCCTCATGCCAAGGTGGATGACAGGGTTGCTGCTTCAGGAGCTAGTGATGTTGCTAGTTCTGTCAGCACGTGACGATGATGTGCTTCTTCCAGTCCAGGACCCCAGTGACATGGCATGAATGGATGCCTGCCAGGCATTGTACTCTGCAGCCTCCTCTGCCTGGGTCAACTGGGTCAAAAGCTTTGGTCTGACAATGAGTGATGGGTGGCAGGTGGTCTCACTCCCCTCCACACTCCAAAGGACCCACTGAAGCATGGGCATGCTGCTTTACCTGGTGGTCTACCTGTCCTCCATGAATCCATCCCCACCTGAGAACTGGCAGCAACTGGAGGCAAGGGTGGCAGAGTGACTCTGGGCATGGGCTGGACTGCTGTGGTGTTTCTCTATGGGGGAGAACAGTAGTGTTGAACCAGCTTGTCCTGTCCATGCTCTGGCACCACTTCCACATCCTGCCAATGCTTTCCGAGGTTCTGTCTGGGCTCAAAGACAGACACCTGAGGTTTTTTCTCTGGCTAGGATGGCACTGGGTAGCTGAGGAGGTCCTGAGTCTCCCCTTGCAGAAGAATGGCCATGGCCTCGTTTGCCTGCACAGCCAGGTCCTGATGTTCCACCTTCAGGCCCTGCAGTTACTGTTGTATAGTGTCAGTAGCCACACGGCATGCAGCCACCTGGGGCACACCTTCCTACACCACTTCCAGTGGCTTCAGTACAACTGGTAGCTCCTTGGCCTGCAGGGCTTCTCCCTAAAAGACCTGTAAGAGCTTCCAGAGTTCTATAAGGACCTCCTCCAGGCCTGGAGGCTTTTCTCTGCCTCCAGGTTCCCTGAAACACTCACCTAGCATTCCGGCCTGTTCATCGAGCCTCTCTTCTGGAACCACCAGCTGAAGGTACCAATAGCAGAGGCACCCTGGTTGCAACAAAGGCTGGTCCTGGGTCATGTCACCCATAATGGAGATCTCCTGGACTATGATAGGTGGGCCAGGGTGAACATTGCTGTGCTGGCCTGGTGCATGGGTTTACCCACAGTACATGCAACCTGCTGCATGTCTGGGAGGTAAAATCTGCCTTACTTCCTGATGCCCTTGCCTTTGTTGACCAGGTCCTGTGTGATGGCAGCCCCTGCCCCTCTGCCAATGTCCTCAAGTCCATTCAAGTTTGCTGTGGGACTGAAGCCTCATGGCACTCTCCACTCCACCACCCGAGCCAACTGGAGGATACCAAACTGGTCCACTTCTCCACTGTTCATTGCTGCCACCTCTACATGCTTATGCACTGCTTGATCCATCATGCCACCCTCGCATCTGGCCCAGACACCAAGTGGTGGAACCTATTCAGCGAGGGTGTAGCTGGGGCACCTCAGTGGCTAAGCTTGTACTCCACCCTCCTCCCATAAGCCACTGGGGACCTCATCTGGTGGTTCTTCCATGGAGCCATCACCACAGGCATGTATGTGGCAAGCTTTACTAACATCCCAGTCTCCTACCCCTTCTGTGGGCAGAGGGAGACCATGGCACACATGAAGTTCAAGTGCTCCAGGCTCCAGCACCTCCACCTTCATCTCCAGAACTGGATGATTTTAACCCCCACACTTCTTAATTTTTGGATAATCCATCCACAGTCCCACCAAGTCCCAGGACCTCCTAATCAACCTCGTCCTTGCCCTGGCCAAGCGGGCTCTATACATGACCAGCTGCCCCAGAGACATAAGCACCTCTGGGCCTGCTGCCAGTGGGCCATGACTGCACAATTGGCCTTTGTGCAGCACTGCTGTCATGTGTGCCCCCAACCCTAACACTTGGGCAGCTATCACTTGAAAGATTGTCTCAGTGTGGTGGTCTGCTTTGAATTGTCAAAGTATGTCCTCCTGGCCCCAAACGACCAGGAAGTCAGCCACCTCATTTTCTCCAACTGGGCTCCAGGAGCCAGTCCTGAGCGGGCTGCCTGGGTTTTGCCACTTGCCTACACACACACAAACACAAACACACACACACACACACACACACACACACACATTATATATATATGAGAGAGAGCGAGAAAAAGAGAAAACGAGAGTGAGAGAGAGACAGATATCAATTGGGCAATATTTTATTGATATTTTTACAATTTTAAAGCAATTTGGAAGTCTACTAGTCTATCTATCAACATAAAAAAATATATAAATATCTATATGCTTTGACTTTTGCTTTTGGTCTTCTTATCATAGAAAAAAAATAGACCTCCCTCTGACCCATTCACTGACCAGGATGTGGGGACAGCTTCCCCTGAAGCCATAGCTCCTGCCAGCAGGTGTCATCCTGTCTGGCAGCTGGTGATGATGACCATGGGCCATTGTAGGCACAAAGCCATGACCATGCATCACCATCTGATCCTCATGGAGAATGTGCCTAGCTAGCCTGACACAATCCAGCCTGGTCTGCTGATCTATCACACACCTTTGGACAGGAACTGTGCATCCCAGAGCCATGCCTCCTGGGCCTGTCCAAAGGTGCACTAGTGGGCCATGCCAGGTGGGGTCCTGACAGGTGTGTTCTCCCTGCACAGACTGTGGGTGAGGCAGCACTGTACCTAGCACAGCTCAGTTGCCTGATAGCACCTGGTGTGTGGGGTGGGGGGGTGTGTACCTTGTGGGTAGGTTTGCAGAGTGGTTCGAGTGGAGGCCACCACATGCATGCCCTTCACCCATGCCCATGGCACCAGCAGCAACAGCCATCTGGGTTGTGGGGTGGCTTCAGGCAAGACCATGCCAGTACGGTGCTGCATGATGCAGGCTCTGTGCTGAACAAACCTGGCTCAGCCCACTAGTGCATGGCTTTCCTGGTCCTGTCCAAAACTGTGCTAGTGGGCTGGGCCGGGCCCATTCAGCATGTACAGAACCCAAATCAGTCAGTGTTGTGCAGCCGTGGGCTGCAGGCACAGCCAGGCCATGGCTGCACTGGCTGCTGCCACTCGCATGGAAGAGGCTAGATAGGGGGCAGGCAAGTGGAAGCCCCCACTCAAGGCCCTCCAGAAACCCACCTGTAAACTGCACATCGCTCCTACCCAAAACCCCAGACCCCCACATTTCCCTGTTACTTCTCACACACCCCTACAACCTCCACCTATAAATTCCCATATCCCCATGTTTCTAACATACCTGGGACAGCACTTGGGTCCCAGTCATTCCATATCCTTGCACCACTCTTTTGTTTACCACAGAATACAAGGGGGTTCATGCCCCACATGGTGAAGCAGCAGAAACACCATAGAGAAAGCCAGAAACCAGAGCATCTCCCTGGAGGACCGGCTTCCAAGTTACCTCAGGCATGGTCTGGGACCATGCCTTGCCCTGCATTTTTCCCTCGTGTTTTTGTTGGGTTTTTTATACTTGGATTTGCTCATTTCTTCACCTATACCTGACCTACTATGCTTCATTCAGTTTTAAACTTCCACTGATGTTTCTGTGTCAGTTTTACTTCTCCAGCTACAGCATTTCTTGACCAGAGTTATTATACATATTTACAGGTAGCAATGCCAGCTTACCAGACTGCTATCAAAGGATCAACCCTTGGTTTTAATATAGTAGTCTGGAAGGGAAAAATATTTTAGAATAACTGTTTCTCACATTATTGTGTTGTGTTTATTTTTCATTATTCAGTATCCAACATTATGGGAATGTGACATCACATTTAGGCCACCATGATGCTAAAGATTTAGAACTTCAGTATTTAGTTCCTGCTATACCACAATTTGTTTTGGCCTTCAGAAATAAACTGGAACACCCTCACGGATCCTACAGACTGTAAATCAATACAGCCACAACCTGCATACTTGAAACTTTGATATTCAATTTTAACAGGTTTTATTTTCAAAATGGAAATGTCATAATTTTACAGGAAGGAAGCAAAATTTACCACATGAAAACCTGAAAGTTGACACCTGGGCTCTTCCCTGTTGTTCAAACTAAAATTAGCATTTTCACAGAGCTCAGAGGCACCTCAACACAAATTAAATTCTTGATCAGGAGAACATTCCATCTCCCTACTTTCCTGTGAAATATGAAATGTCATAACAAGAAAGAAACAAAATTCTACATTCTGCTTGCCACCAGGCAATTTTTAGGTAAAAAGACTGAGCCCAATTTGCACAAAATTAACCATTCCAACTAGGAGATCTTACAATACCTTCAGCTTTCTTGTGAAATATGAATTTTCATTTCCACTTACGAGAAATTTTATAATCTTTGCTTTCTCCTATGCCTGAAGAAGGGTAAGTGTGCCTGAAAGCTTTCAAATAAAGATTTTTTTTTTTGCAAATATCTAGTTGGTTTAATAAAAGATATCACCTCTGCCATAAGTCTGATTCCTTTTGCCTGTAGACCAATATGGCTATAACCTGGATACCTGAAAGATTCTAGGTTCCTGTGAAATCCTGTCTGCCATTTTGGACATAGGTCTCTAAAGAACAAGTATCCACAGCTGTTTTAAAAGCTTTGTTTTCATTTGAAAAAGCCCGATTAGGTATAGATTATTGCCATAATAACTGATACAAAAACTCACAGTTTCAAGTAATATCAGAGCAATGACAAAATAGGATGCACTGCCTGTATGCAATACTCATGCAGTGCTGACAAAGTGAAAATCTTTTGGCAAAAGGTTAATGTGTACCATTGCACGTTTATCCGATGCGTTTTCTCCTTGCTCATAAGGTAGGGCATCCATCAGGGTTCAGACCAACATTTTAAGGTAAGGAAAAATGGCAGTATGCATGGCTGACAGTTGTGTAAAGTGTATCTTTACATATGTTCTGGGGTGTATGTGGGGAGGGCGCATTTTAATTAAAGTATCTGTCAAAAGCTGCTCTAATTAAAATGCCCTCACCAACTCTTGTATTCAACATCCCATGTTTCAAAATAGTGGTGAGGGCACTTTAACAAAAGCTCATTTGACAAGCTTTAGTTAAAGCCCCCTGACCACCATTTTGAAATGTGGGGACACTAAATACATGTGATGCTGAGGCTGCTGCAGACTCAATCAATCTGCTCTGATACATTGTAATTATAACACATCAGAGAAGGCATCAGGCACATGTATAGGTGCCCAAAGTTCCTATGGTGATGGTATAATTGAGGCTTGTCTTCATGGGCCACTCAGGAAAAAAATTTCAATTAACTTTAAAGAAGATTAGTTAAACTTCATTAAACATCTTTATAGATATACTTTCTCACAATTATAGTGACTTTAATTCACTTTAATTTTGAAAGGGAATGGCCATGCACAGGCATAAAGTGATTTAACTAGTACACTTATATTTACACTGCTGGTCAACACAGATCGATTTGCCTTAGTGTCCTAGTGTAGACAAGCCTTGCTTGTTTCTTGGTGGAAGGTCTAATATATACTGGTGGCAGAACCAGGCCTGGTCCATAAAGTCAAGAAGGCCAAACTGACAGACAGAGAGATATCCTTTTTGTTCTTGTGTTGAATAGATATGAGGTGCAGGAAAGATTCTGTTGCAACACAAAAACAAAAACATATATAATGTGTCCAAAGAAGTTTAAATTTGGGACTTGTATTTCC
This sequence comes from Caiman crocodilus, assembly GCA_030014935.1. Lineage (NCBI taxonomy): Eukaryota > Metazoa > Chordata > Crocodylia > Alligatoridae > Caiman > Caiman crocodilus. The sequence goes on from JAGPOW010000229.1 coordinate 3,778,663, forward strand.
AAGTCAACCCATACCTAAGTTTATGAATAAACAGTGCATTTTATGATATAAGGATTTATAGTAACAAGTATCAAGCATATTCAATAATAAACACTTAAACATTTTAGAGCTACTGGCACTTCACATGCAGGTCTATCCTTTGTTCAGCATGGAAACAGAAATCACAGTAGAAAGTTCTATGAATGAACAAAATATCTGTTTTGTTATATGATCGCCATTGAACTCCTTGTCTCATATTTTAATAACAATGATGCCTCAAATTTGGCAAGCTAATACAGCATTTCTACATACTTTGAGTGCATTTATTTCTAAATAGGCAAATAGATTCATCCAAACTCTGGAAGTGTAAATGATCCGGTTGAATATTTGGCTCTCAAAACCAAGAGGAAGAACAAGGACAGAAATAAAAGTGGACCCAAGCTTACAAGATTCTATGTATTCCATGACTTCTAAATATGGTAACTACTTATAAAAGCAATAGTTATTACCAGATTTACTAGCCATGGGATGCAGGGCTATGTACATCTAACAAAAAGAGTTGTTCCAATTTTTTCCCCTGTTTTTGAATGAACACACACACACACACACACACCACACATACCACACACATGTGTGTGGTATGTGTGTGTGTATGCAAGCAGGATGTGCAAGATAAATTTGTTTCATAGTTATTGTAGCTAAAATTAATGAATGGCACTTAAGGAATTAAAATGAGTTATCTTGAATGCATGTATGTATGTGTGAAGTTAATTAAATCCAGTCAACACTGGGCATGACTATAATGCCACATGGCCCACATTGGGCAAATATGCTGACAGAAAGCTACCACAAGAACAGGTTAATATAGCCCATCTGAATAAGACATACTAGTGTCCATTAAACGTAGTCTCCTCACTGCCAACTCTTTCAAGTCATGGTGAGCCACATCATTGCATACATTTCACCCAGAATCCCTCTGTCAGCTCTTCTCTCAACTTGGTCCATGTGAATAGTGTGGCCCTGCCCTCTATGAGATGAAGCCGGACCAGGCTGCCCTGCAGCTCAATTGGATATACATTTTTGGAGCATTCCAGAGCTTATGACAAGAACACCCGGTCCTGATCATGAGCGGGGGCTAATTAGCACATGGATTGTTTGCACATGGGTATCTGGAGTGGATATACATACTAAGCAGTACTAAGATGTAGGGTCACCATGGCTTGAAATGCTTTTGACTCTGGTGAGGCCCAGCCCAATGAACTATGTGGTAAATCATGAGACTTTGGCTTTGGACCAATATCATGCATAGTTTGTACTACATACAAGGAGGTGCCAAAGTTCTGCTTAAAAGTGTGTTATGTGCTAAAACTTGCAACAGTTTCAAAAGAAGATAACATGTATTACTCCTAGATAAACTACATGCTTTGGGACTATATGCACATTGCTACAGCCTTACTCCTCACTTCCATGTTCTCAGGGAGAGCAGCATGTGCCAGTAAGGAAAGGAAAAAGGGGCTGCCATGGGAAAAAGTTGAGGGGAAGCAAAAAGCAAAGGGCTACCTGACCCCCAGATCTATTTTCCCCCCTGTAGCAGTGGGAGGGGAACAAATTCAAGGCAAAACTCCAATAGATTCTATACCTGGAAAATTATAACAAATTTATAAATTGTCCATATATAGAATCTAATTATTGGGCAGGGAGGTATCTTATAATCAAAGTTAACTTCTATTTGAGGCAATATGGTACAATAGAGCATACAATATAGGTTGTACATTCCTTAACTTCATAAATATGCAACTAATCTCTGAATATTTAATTCACTATTATTCAGAAAGAAGGCTACAGAAACTTTTCTAGACTTCAACAAGTTGGATGTGTGATTTTTTTCCTCACGTAACATATGGAAGAGCCTATTGTAATGCTAGAATGATGAGCCAGGGACAGAGTTAAGGTTGCCATAGGAACCTTATCTCTGAATTTTTCAGACTTGCACTTCTTTTTGTGCATATAATTGTATCTCAAATGTATTAGCATCTTAATTATTACTTTAAAATGTGACCTGCATACATGGTCTTTATAGTTTTGCTAACAAAGCTGCTGTGAACTTATATTAATGACTATTTTGGTAACCTTCAGATTCATTTGCACTGAAATGAGATTGGTTCGTTCCTCAATGTATGTGTTTAACTACCATGAATACTAATAGCAGTCATGCACACAGCTTGAAGAACATATTTTTAATGTATTAAATACCATTGGGCAATACACTGTAAGTGTTTAGAATAAAATTCTTTTTATGGCTGAAAAGACATATTCTGTTCAGATGTTCTGATATTTAAGTAGAAAGAGCTGTGTATACTTCAGGAAGAAAGATACTGAAAATAAAATCAAATGTCATTTTCATTAAAAGCTATTGGCACAGTCATCCAAATATGCAAAGGCATTGACTCACACATAGAAAACTAGCCATGCATACAAATATATATCTATACATAAATATGCAAATGCTTTCACTCAGATTCACTTCTATACCGTGGAGATGTAAACATCAGCTGCAATAAAATGAAATGGTACTGATCAGAGGTGACAACTCTAAATTCAATTTCATTTAGCAATTTCACAAGAGTTTTGCTGGTGGTACAATCTAAAAAACAGCCATTATAGGTGATAAATACATTTAGACATAAACTATTTTTTTCCAAACAGAACATGTAGTTCAAAGTGACACAATATACATTATAAAGAATATAACAGAAATAGGAGACTTGATCTGGTATTTATAAACATATAGAATTGTGAAGGGACTAATATTTTACTTCTACAACAGGAACTAATAAAAAGTGTTACTTTAGAAAACTACTCAAGCAATAAAACAATAAAAAGGAACTAGCAGAAAATCATGCAGGACAGTTTGGAAAAATATATAGGAAGTTTACTAATCACCTTTTAACTTTTGAAATTTTCCCTCATGGTGAATATTATTAATAGCAGTAAGGACAAAACCTAGTAGGGTTTTTAATGTGAGCAGAATTTTCGTGGACTTTAAGGAACATAATTTTCCCTTTACTAATGCATTTTGGTACATATGCATAGAACACCTATGTATGCATCATGATCACTATGTTGAATGTTCATGTAATTAATTCATTTCAAATAGGTCAGAAATGTATGTGTTCCCCTAATGACTGCTGCTTTTCCAGACCTGCAAACAACTCAGAGTCCTTGGATGCAGTTTCCTAGCCTCTGCTGAAAGCTGTGCTGAGTTGACTCAGAGGGATTTGGAAAGATTGAGTGATTCGGACATAGACACAGCTTTAAATGTTTTTTCTATATACCTCAAGGTACCAGGTGGCTTGTGAATGCTGCAATTCAAGGGCGGATAGAGCATCCCACAGTAGTGCATGGGGCTCCCCAGCACACTCAGCAGCAGATCTGGAAGCAGAACAGAAGCATGTCTGGTCCATTTCCAGGTCCAATGGGGAGAGCACAGGGGGCCCCTGCACTCCTCCAGCTTAGTGACTTGTGCCTCCTGCATCTGAGGGGCACCAAGAGTCCCCCCATGGCCGATCACTGAGCTGGGGGGCATGAGGAGGACCCTGGCAGACCTGGAAGTCAACCAGAAGTACTTCCAACCCACTTCCGGGTTTGCTGCTGAGCATGCAGGGTGTCCTTCATACTCTGTCTGCCCCCACATCTGATGCTCCATCTGCCCCCCACATTGCAGGATTCACAAGCCACACCTACTACCTCAAGCTATACAGAAAAAAAAAAGAAAGCAAAAAACATTTAAAGCTGTGTCTATGGACAAGTAGCCGATTCTCCAAGTCAGCATAGAAGCTTCGAATTTGGATTCAGCTGAATTAAATCAGGGACAGCGATCTGAATCAATGAATTGAATCACTGTCCTTGATTTGGGCTGAATCCGAATTGAATAGGACTTGTTTTGCACACCTCAACTAAGCATGAACATAACCAGAGTGGGAGAAATGGGGCCGTTGTCTGGTGCTGACTACGGCAATCAAGGACAATGAATATGCTATTGCGCAGTGAATGCTGATGCTGTTCATAAGCTATTTGGACCTTGATTATCCTTGAGACTAGAATATTATTTTGTAAATTCAGTTGAATTAGCCAGTCTAAATTTAACTTTTGCCAAAATATAATATCTTACCTAGATATGATGATAAAATTTGTTTGATTTTGTTCCAACCCCTTCTCTATAAGTATGCTAATAAAACAAGCTTCACAAAGAAGTAACCTGTTGGTTTAGAAGTCCTGAAAGGGAGCATGAACAGATGACCTCATAAAAGAGGAGCTACAATGGATGTGGATCTATCTCTGCTTTGATCTCAAGACTCCTTTTTCCCTCCATGAAGAGTGAGCTGTGAAACAGAAGAAACAAGCATTCGCCATAGGAAAATAAATGAGAAGTAAAAGGGGAAATAGAAGTGATAAAAGGCATATCAGTAACAATGATTAAAGATAAATTCACATTTTCATGAGGGATTCTGAAGGAAAAAGAGAAAGATTTTTGGATTTGAATGAGGCAAATGTAGAGGACTGACAATTAGGGTATATTTAGAAAGGGTATTCTGAACATAAGGATCACCAGGGAGAAAGGCACAGACACATTTCTGACAAAAAAAAATGTATCCATATGGAGTGAAAAAGGCAGAACACACAAGGGGACCAAACCACAGATGCAAGTAAAGCTGTGTGATTTAAGACCTTGTGAGCAAGGACTGGAAGTTTCACTGTTACAGGAAGCACAATAGGCTTAAAACTTTCCCTTGGACATAAAACTTAAATCCTCTTTCCCCCTCAATTTGATATGGTTTAAAGAGCAAGGTGATAATGTATGTTTGAAGGATAATGTGTCTTTATAACTTTCACTGGCAAGCTGATCAAAATGCTTTTGCTTTAAACCTTGCTCTTTCTGCTGCTATTGTTGCATTCATCCCTGCATTTCAGTATTTTCAGCTCTGTGAAAATTTGTTCACTACTCTTTCTTCTTAGCTAATGAAGTATCTCTGTTCTATTTTCTGTTTCTGAGCATATAGTGCCATCTATATTCTTAAGAAGTTTTCACATTCGTTGCCTGAAAACAATCACCCAGACTGTCCTAAAAAGTTTATCACATTTCAAACTGCATATTGTTATTGAGTTCCCAAATTATGATGAAGATACTAGATTTTTTAAGTAAAAAGTGACATAGACTGTCTCATTTTGGGGTACCCAACTAGAGGCAGCTGAAAGGGTGCTGACTAAGTAAGGACTAAGTACTAGACTTCTAAAAAATTAAGTATTTAATGTGCATGAAGATGGGCACCCAAAAACTGAAGTGTAAGTACTAACTACTTTCTTTAAATGAAGATATACAATAGAATTACATCTAGGACACTTTACAAAAATTCCATAGATGTGCTTCCTACTATAAATTAGACTTCTAGTGGCCATGGAAAGGATTAGCAGCCACTAGAAACATTTACATGTTCAATTAATGAGCCTGAATTTTCTGTGCAGAAAATTCAGACTTAAGAAAGTGTTCCCCAGTATATATTTACACATGCTCCCCTATCAGGAGCAATTGGACCTGACAGGAAAAACCCAGTCCAGGGCTTCTTCTGCCCTATTCTGCCCCTTGCAACAGTGAAGGGGAACTCCAGGCTCACCTGGGTAGCAGTTCTGGGCTGGCAGGGGGCACAGGGGCTTAGCTCCAAGTAGTTCTGGAAGGTGAAGGGAACCACCCAGCTAGGCAGGCAGCTCTATCCCAGCGGGTAGAGACTGGCCTAGCCTCAAGCGCTGGTGGGGGGAGCGGGAGGGGAGAGAGGACTAGCTGTCCCAACTGGTCTGGCAGCTGCCTCCCATCCACGTGATGATTGGGACCTATTCCAATCTCCATGTGGCTGGGAGGTAGCTGCCCAACAGCCAAGACTACTCTCCCATCTATCTGGAGATTGGGATGGGTTCTGATCTCCATATGACTGGCAGGCAGCATCCTGTGAGCTGGGACAGTTCTCCCTACCCACTGTGGCTTCCTGCTGCCTAGACTGACCAAAAGCAAATTGCTCCTGTTTGTTGGCACTGGATTTAAGATTCAGATACCTTGTTCTGGATGTACCCCAAAACCTCAGACTAAACACGACCTCTCCATTTGAAAATAGGTGATATTGATGCACAGTGATAGCAGATAAAAATAATGTAAACAATTCTATATCTACCAATCCTAGATCTGTCATCAGAGGAAGATACATCTGGCCAGTTTGCAAGCTTCACCTTGAGGTTCTTTCTTGAACGTCAGATGTCATAAGCCTGGAGGTTGGCTTCCAAGGCCCATGCCTCCATTGGGGTGGGTGAGATGGGCTGGTGGTACACCCTCTCTCCATGGTGGCCTTGGGTTCCCCTCTCAGGGACCCCTTGCTAGTCTAAAATCCCACCTTTTGTATCTTTTCCTTTCTGTAATGACTTTTCATCTCTGGGTATCATTGATTGGCCTTCTGGAGGTCATCATACTGTCCATGTTCTGTCCTGTCAGCATATTCCTTTGTTTCACACACACACATACTAATTTGTGCTTTACCAGTCTTTTCCTAACTTGGTCTGTTCCTCCAAAACTGGAAATCCAAAGGGCACTACAGTTGGGTGCTGTGACCTGGTGCCATCTTATCTCTTATTATGGAACAGAATGGTACATGTCTTAATTTCCAAGTTTTTCTGGCTGCTTGTGTTATGCTTCAGCCCAAGTCTGAATTCGTTGCCCGGCATGCATGAGCCAATATATGAATGCCAGTTGGAAGTTTGAAAGAAAAAAAGTTTTTATTG
>JAGPOW010000229.1:3785563-3804500 GCA_030014935.1 Caiman crocodilus
AAAACAACCTTCCAGTCTCGCTGTGTATTCTGTCTTGGGAGGATGGCTCGAGGCCATTTATTAGGCCTTCAAAGAAATGGCTCGGGGTTATTCATAACACTTGCATGTCACACACAGTGGGCCTTGAGGAAACTTTCAGAAACTGGCTTTTTAGAAATCAATTAACCTTTATCATTGCCCTGGACCATTGTTCTAATACATATCTACGTTACCTACAAGCCAATCCCAAAAGTAAGCCTCTAAATGCTGTTTTGTAGCCATCCTAGCCATCACTGGTCAGCATCTACATGTACAGTACAGTGCATTAATTAATGTGCCATTTTCTAGTACCTGTGTCTACAGGTACTAGAAAAATGGTACATTAGACTAATATACTGCACAGTAATTGTTGTGCACATGTAGATAGAGATGTTTTACTGCTCATTAGATTAGTCTAATGTTCAGTAAAGTGTCTCATGTAGATGCACCTACTTGGAACTTAAAAGCAAATGTTGCTTTTCCCCCCATCTCTCTCCTTCCTTCTCCTGGAGTTTTTACCAGCTAGAGAACTGGTAGAATTTTGATCCTGAGCTCATGCTGGCAGGTTCCTTCTCTACACCATAATACAAAAACAGCCAGAAGGGGATCTGAGCTCAAGTAAAGGACCAGATTAATTATGTGGTCTCAAAAAGAAGTATATATCTTAATTTGGAACCAAAGGACTGAGACTGGAGTATCCATGAAGACTCTTTGTTATTAAGAGAACTAGTAACTTTAAGCATATTGCATTTGGCCTATCCTTTCATTAACTGTTCTTCTCAATGACAACAGGGTTCCAACCATGCTGATTAAGGCTTGGAGATATATTCATGTTTGGAATGATCACTGACTCCCATAATTTTTCAGGCATTTGAAATAACTTAGCAGAGAGAAAAGTCCCTGCCCCAGTAGATGATCCACTCCATGTAATCAATGTACCTCTTGAACACCAAGAGCTTTTTCACATGTGCAAGCACCATAGCACCAGACACTTTGAAAAGCACCTGGTGCTGCATCACATTCAGTAGTATAAGTGGCAAAATGTGTGTAAGCATGAAGAAATTCATGGTGGTACACTTTTGAACTAAAACACCTTGGAGGTGTTTTAGTTTAAAAGTGCACCACAGCCATTTCCTGCACCCCAATGTGTATTTCACTGTTTGTACAACTGCACATGGTGCATTGCAGAGCAGTGTGCTCCAGTTCATGTGCAGAGCAGACTTGATTAATCCACATGATTAATCGCGTCTGCTCCAAGGCAGACTCTGTAGCATGAGGAGACAAAAGAGTAGATGTATAAATATCCTAAAGCTGCAGAGCTGTTACCAAAAGCCTAGAACCATTTAGTCATTAGAAAGACAAGACTACATCCCATTTATGATCAAGATTCTTTTGCAAGCTTACAAAAAATTGGAAAATTATCCTTTCCATAATGATACTCTTTTTGTATACAAAATACAATTAAACTCCCCTGAGATCTTCCATTCCCTCTTAGTAGACAGGCTAGAGAGGGAAAAAGGAGGAGGAGGGTAGCATGCAAGCTGGAAACAAGTTATCTTGAATTTGCTGAGGTCTCAATGTTCTCATACAAAACATACATACATACATACATACATACATTCAAAATTTTTATGTAGCTTATTTTAAAAAATATTCTCTGATTACTTTTATTCAAATATATTTGTTTCACTGAGATTTTCAAAACTAGACTGAATCAATGGAGTTGAAAGATGCTGACTAGCTGGGGTCTAAACCTTTATAAAAAATTATAATTCTGGGAGAGAGAACTTTTTATCTCTTTCCCTCACCATCTAGGAATGCTACTGGTCACATCTTGATTCTTTTATTTTGCTGACAAATCTGTTTATAGCATCTGTAAAGGTTCATTCTGAACCAGGCTTTGGGGCCTTCTGTTGCAGCCCTAGTTCTGCATGTGGACATTTCAGTAAGATTCTAGTTGACTATATACAATTCAATTCTTATCATAAGGCAAAACATCAGCTGTTACTATTATCTGCTATTAGGTACTTTCCCAAAAGTAGCTGTTTGCACTTGGCTTAGCCTAACAGTAATGACCTTGCTAAAACAGATTCCTATTCTTTTTTCCCAGGCTACTGAAAAATTATTGATTATATAATAATTCTAGTATATATTATTCATAACTTAGGCTTTTGCTAGGTCCAGAGTCTGCAGGTGTCAGTGGGGTCTATTAGTTATTGACCATGTATATGGTCTACAGAGTAGAAATTAAATTTATTCCTTTTAAAGTTGACATTAAGGTAGTGTGGGGGCTGAGAAATGGGCCAGAATGGGGCCACCAATGGAGTGCAATTAGGCACAGAACATGTGGTGGTTGCAAAGAAAAAAAAACTTTATTTACAAGCTGCGATACAAGGACTTGCGTCGATGTATACAGTGTAGGTGCGCTCCGTAGAGTTGCAGAAACAGAAAGTAGAAAACCAAGTGGCACAGCGATGCTGTTCGATCATGCAAGGTACGGGGTATGTTGGGAATTCGTCGACGGGGAGTCATTGGGGGTTGATCAGGCCTCCAATGTAGCGCCGAGATGCACATGTAAGTTGTTTCTGATATGCATCTGAGCTTTCTTCTCCGACTTGGGCAGAAACTTCCCAAGCCTTTTATATGGCTAGTGAGCCAATTGCCAAGCACTACGTATGCATAATCTATGACAGGCTAATCAAAAGCATGCACACAACGGTGCAAATGCAAGCTTTGGCAGGAACTGATTCTTGCACCAAGGGCTCTTTCCCGCTACAGGGGAAATCCCTGCACCGGGTACTCGCATTGTGCTGGAACACAGCTGTCCTGAGGCACTTTTAACCATTTAGCTCTGACATGCCCCCTTGCCGACAGCACAGTTGTAGCCAGAGCACATGCGAATCGGCCAGATCACTCCGTCCGACGGGTTCACACGGCCAATGGGTGTAAACAAAAGTGGACAACAAAGCAAGTTCATTCTCCAGGGATCGAATTAAACAATAACCTATTAAAACACAACTCCACATTAACAGATTCATTATAAAGAGTTCAACTATGAGGACTTCGGTGGGTGTTATCGCGTCCTGGTCTCTCAAAGTATTTTCCCTCTCTCTTTCTCGCTACTCTGGTCTGACCCTGGCACACGCTCCGAACTCCTGGCCTGTGAAGAAAAAAGCTCTTTAAACAATTAGTTAACTATATTACAAACTGCTCGTGATTTTTTAACAGCGCAACTGCTTCTTTGTGAGCTTAGAGTGGTGCAGGAGGAATCCGAACATAACTCGTTCCTCCGGCGTTCTTTGTGGCACAGCCAGTGGCTCATGCCAAGGATCAGGCTGGTACCACGGCAGTCCTGGGCCTTTGACCGGGTATGCCGAAGGGTGCAGTTCCATCCTACAGGATGCTTTCACTACTGGATGCATCAGGGCCTGAAGCCATAGCAGCTGGCTTAGCAGGTGCTCTGCAGTCAGGTCCGGTGGTCGTCTTATATGCCACACATAAGATCCATGGCACACTTGACCTGTAATGAGAGCTTGAAGTGGGATGGGCCAATAGATGCTGCTCACTACCACGTTCAGATTAGTAGTGTGTTCCTTCTCCATGAGACCTGGTGTGCTAGAAAGCTAGCCTCTTCTAGATTTAACAAGTCTGATTCAAATTCCATTTCACTTCCCAATCAACATCTGCAGCAGGTTTCTCAGTGGCTGCTGTTCAAATGGCTGCTACTGTCTGATTTCTACCATCTATTAAAGAGTTTGGTCTCTTTATAAGACTCACAATAGGTTCAACAAATAGTTACAGTTGCTGACGACTGTGCATTTTCTAGTGGGAATGTAACTACTTTGCTTAATGTGACATTCTTCTCCTAGACTGCTGTTATATGTGGATCAACAATTGGTCCAGTCAAGGCAGTGCAGCAGAAACAGAAGAGTAACAGCATCAGAGCGAGCCTCAGTCTGGCAGGCATCTGCTGCCCCCTCTGCCTGCTCTCTGTCCCAGGTCATGTGTGGTGGTGGTGCGGGTTGCCCCTGTGCATCAGTGACCTGCTCAACAGGCACTGTCTGGTGAATTGTGGCCAGGAGAGGGTTAACCACGTCGGACAGAAACTCTGTGTACAACTCCTCTCTGTCAGCTGAAAGCGTTGGATACAACTTCTCTCTCCTCTCATCAGCTGGGAGCACTAGATACAATCTCTCTCCCTCACAGGGAAGCAGGTTTTCCTTCAGCATCATTCCAGGGGGCAGGGCCAAGTGCGATGATGCCAGGGGCCCGCCTCCTAGGGGAATCCCTGGGCCCTCCTTGCGTACCCCAGCATTATTCTCTGGCACCGGCTCCATGTGGCTGGTGCCATTTTCTAGCAGTGGCTCGGAGCCCTCTGCCACCTGCTCCACGCGCTCCACGCTCGCCACCCATAATTGAATTACTCTAACCTCTCACCGGTTGGTCTCAAGGATCTCATGGAGCTCCGCAGCCAGATCAAATCCTCAGTACAGCACTACGGGGCCAGTGATGAGAAATCCTAGGGCTGCAGGTATGAGCCTGGCTACAATCCATTCTTTAAGTGGCTCCTCACTGTCCTCAGTTAGGCAAATGGAGACATAGCCTCTCATCTTTCACCCTTGCTCAAGTTGGTGGTACGCTACGTGGGCCCCTAAATCATTGGCATTCGTGGTCGGAGGTCTATGATTTTTCGCCCATGGGCAGTACTTGACAAACTCATCAGGGTCTCCTTCATTCCCCCTTTTTCCCGAGAATTGCCAGGGGCAATTCTTAACTAATTCCAACTCCATCGCATCTTCCTCGTGTAGTGATCCTGTTTGTGACACCATGTGGGGGCTGAGAAAGGGGCCGGAATGGGGCCACCAATGGAGTGCAATTAGGCACAGCACATGTAGTGGTTGCAAAGAAAAAAATGTTATTTTCAAGCTGCGATACAAGTACTTGCGTCGATGTATACAGTGTAGGCGCGCTCCGTAGAGTTGCAGAAACAGAAAGTAGAAAACCAGGTGGCACAGAGATGTTGTTCGAGCACTCAGGGTAAAACCAGGTAGCACAGCAATGCTGCTCAAACATGCAGGGTACGGGGAACATCGGAAATTCATCGACGGGGAGTCGTTGGTGGTTGATCAGGCCTCCAATGTAGCTCTGAGATGCATGTGTAAGTTGTCTCTGACGTGCATCCAAGCTCTCTCCTCTGACTTGGGCAGAAACTTCCCAAGCCTTTTATATGGCTAGCGAGCCAATTGCCAACTGCCACATATGCATAATTTACAACAGGCTAATCAAAAGCATGCACACAATGGTGCAAATGCAAGCTTTGGCGGGAACTGATTCTTGCACCAAGGGCTCTTTCCCGCCACAGGGGAAATCCCTGCACTGGATACTTGCATTGTGCTGGAACACAGCTGTGCCGAGGCACTTTTAACCATTTAGCTCTGACAAGTAGCAATAACTAGAGTTCCTGAATTCAGGGAGGTATTGACTATCCTTTCATTACATCTTATATGGTGCACCTGGCCATAAGAGTGTTGGATAAACTATACCTCATTACCAGCGTGACAGTAAATGCACTTCATCTGCACCCAAGGGAGTTAAAAATGCATTCTGTCCCCTGGATGCAGAATTGTTTCCAACGCTCCCAGGAGAAGACATACTTTTACATCATCTTCCTTCAGCCTGATATTTAACAACCTGATAAAACACTTTATGATTTATATAGGATAACATTTCTACTATATATTTGACAATAAGTGCTACATTATCAGTACATGCATATTAAAATGAAAGGAATCACATGAATCAAATTCAGACCAAATATTAATCTTGGTTATATGTTTTTTTTCAGTTTTCTAAATCACCATATTAATACACAAGAAAAAAGAAGTTAGAGAGAAAAAGAAATTAGAGAACAGAAAACCCTATTAGATCATGCTGATAGGGTCTTGCTGGAATGTGAGTCTACATGTCTCTCCAAAAGGTAAGAGTTTGTTCTCTTACACATTGACAGACCTCCTATGGAGAGCATTAAGCTAGGTTAATCAGGGAAGGGGAATGTTGAAGACAGGGTGAAACCAGGAAGGCAAGCCATGAACTGCATGCTGGAATAGACCAGGTAAGTACTAAGAAGTGCACTAAGCATCAGGAAAGGGGAGTACTAAGGACACCTAACAGGAGGCTTAGGTGTCTCTATACTAATGCTAAGAGGATGGGGAATAAGCAGGAGGAATTTGCATTCCTGCTTGCAGACAAAGATTTCAACCTGGTTGGGATAACAGAAACCTGGTGGTACCCTACCCATAATTAGGCAGTGGGAATTGAGGGCTACAGGCTATACAGACAAGATAGATTGAGGGAAAAGGTTGGGGCCATTGCTCTATATGTTAAGAAACATTTTACAGCTTCTGTAATAAATATGGGGACGGAAGAAGGGCAGATGGAAGTCTTTTAGGTCAAATTACAAGAGGGTGGGAGTGAAAGGGACTTGGTAGTGGTGGTCTACTATAGACCCTCACACCAGGAGGAAGAGTTAGACCTATAATTCTCAAGACAGCTCTCAAAGGCAATATGCTCAAAGGACCTGGTTTGTCATGGGTGACCTAATTAACCAGACATTAGGACCAGACAGCCAGGTCTGCTGGAAGGACCAGACAGCCAGGTCTGCCCGTTTACATAAAGTACCTGCACCTAACATAGGAGATATGCAGTTCCACTAGGGGAAAAGCCTTACCTGACTTGGTGCTGGCCACAGGGGAGGACTTGGTGGTGGATCTGCAGGCACTAGGTAACCTAGGAGATAGTGATCATCTGTTGATAGGTTTCACTATCTGGTGAAACGTGGAAAAGATAACTAGTAGGGCAGAAGTGCTAGACTTCCAGAAGACCAACTTCAATGAGCTCAGGAGATTAGTTAGAGTGGGACTGAGGGGTAATAACATTGGGAATTTGGGAGTCCAGGAAGTGTGGGAGTTCCTCAAGGGACTGATCTTGCAGGCACAGAGGGATACCATCCCAATACACATAAAGGAAAATCCAGGAAAGCCTACAGAGAAAAAGAGAGGCTGTGGAAGCGGGGGGCAGTCACCAAGGAGGAGTATGCCTGCTTGGCTCATGCTTGCAGGGAAGCAGTGAGGAAGGCCAAAGCAGAAACAGAACTCAGGCTGGCAACAAGATTAAAGATAACAAAAAGTCCTTCTTTAAGTGCATAAGGATTAAGAAGGCAGTAACATAGGGCCACGACAGGATGGACTAGGGCAACTCATAATAGATGGGATGGACAAAGCTGAGATCTTTAATGATTTCTTTGCATCTGTGTTGCTGGACGCAGTTAAAAACACATCTCCCAAAGAGACTTTAGTCTGGCCATGAGAGAAATACCAATCCACCAATGGTCAATGCTGACCTAGTGAAGGTACACTTGGAGGGCTTGGATGTATTTAAGTCAGCTGGCCCTGATGATCTTCACCCAAGGACACTAAAGAGATTGGCCAGTGTCACAGAAAAAAACACTGACACAACTGTTTGAGCGCTCATGGCACTCAGAACAGGTCCCAGAGCACTGGGCAAGGGCCAATGTGATCCCTATTTTTAAGAAAGGAAGGAAGGAGGACCCAAGTAATTATAGGCTGGTTAACCTCATCTCTATTCTTGGCAAGACCTTAGAAAAAATCATTAAGGATAACATTTGTAGGGGACCAGTGGATAATACAATGCTAAGGGACAACGAGGATCAATTTATAGCAGGCAGATGCTGACTGACTAATCTGGTTTCTTTTTATGACCAGGTCACAAAGTACTTAGATGAAATAGCAGAGGTAGATGTTATTTACTTGGATTTTAAAAAGGCGTTCAAAACAGTGTTGCACCAAATTCTTATTAATAAAATAAGTAGCTGTGGATTATAAGTCGATTATTTTCACAGTCAGGTGGGTAGAAAACTGGTTTATGGGATGCACCCAGGGAGTGGTGGTGGATGGGTTGGTTTCTACCTGGAGGGATGTGGTGTCCCCCAAGGCTCTATCCCTGGACCAGTACTGCTCAATATTTCATTCGATTTGGATGAGGGTGTAGAAAGCACTCTGTTCAAATTTGCAAACAACACCAAATTATGAGGTATAGTAAACACACTAGAGGGTAGGGAGTGAATTCAGGCAGATTTAGACAGACTAGGAAAGTGGGCAGATCAGAATAGGATGCAATTTAACAAAGATAAGTGAAAAGTGCTGCACCTGGGGAGAAAGAATCACCAGTACACCTATAGACTGGAAAGTACCATTCTGAGTAGCACAGCAGTGGAAAAGTATCTTGGAGTCATAGTTGATGCAAAAATGAACATGAGTCAGTGATGTGATGAGGTAATAAGTAAGGCTAACTGCACTCTTTCTTGCACTAGTAGGTGCATCATGGGCAGGTCTAGGGAGGTGATACTTCCCCTTTATGCAGCATTGGTGAGGCCATAGCTAGAGTACTACATCCAGTTTTGGGCGCTGCACTTCAAGAAGGTGTGAATAACCTGGAAAATGTTCAGAGAAGGGCTATGGTTGAGGGCCTGCAGGTAAGATCCTATGAGGAGAGATTGAGGTACCTGAATCTCTACAGCCTCTGCAAGAGAAGGCTGAGAGGTAATTTCCTGGCTGCTACAAGCTTTTTGGAAGAAGGGGATGGGGGTTAGCAGAGAATAGGGAATACTCTATTTACCAGGGTGCCCCTCAGGGTACTAGAAACAGTGGTCATAAAATGAAGGAAAGCAGATTTAGATTGAACATCAGGAAGAAATTCTTTACAGTGAGGGTTGCCAAAATATGGAATTGGCTTCCAAGAGAGGTGGTGCTTTTCCTACTTTGGAGGCATTTAAAAGATTAGACAAGCACCTGGCTGGGTGCACTGGGTGAGATTAGGCAAGCACCTGAGCTCTCAAGCAAGCCAGGGTGTTATTTTTTTTTTTCAAAGGAAGCCAGGAAATATAATTATTTGTCCAAATAAGTGTTGACATCCCTCTCTTTCCTCCATTAGGTCAGACTCCAGTCCATCAGCTGAGTCCAATTCAATCACATTCATAGATTCCTTTCTAATTGTCTTAATTATTGACCCAGCGCTCTTTCCTGCCCAGAGCAGGGGTCAGATTCAATAATCTAATAGGTCCCTTCTGACCCTAGAAATCTATTAAATTTATGAAATCTTTGTTGTCTTTAGTTATTTACTGTCAATATTTAACTGTCTCGCTTTGAACAACCCAAAGGAAAAGGTCACCACAACTTTCCCTAAGAGACTCTCTTTGAAAAAAACATAACCATTGATAACTTTTTCCTTATACTTAGTTTATTTTTTTTCCTTTGTTTAATGTAATCCCATTCTTCATTGTTCCATCTCCTCAGACCTTCTGCAGCAATCAAACTCCGCTCTGCAGTTTGCATTTTTCTGATTCAAATAACCTTATATTATTTCCTTTTAATGGAACAAATTATGGAATAATTGAGTTGAGTGCTCAAAATCCTTCATGCCTCTGGCACTCCAGGCACAGATGGACTCAAACTGATTGTTTCACCTGACTCCCAAAATTCCAAAAGGGATTTATTTTCTGACAAAGACTAGCATGGTTAAAAGCCCATTTGTGATTCCCTTAATGCAATTAATACTTCCCTATCTTTATTTGAAAGAGATTGATGGTCTTCAAACTTAACATAAATTCTCATTATTAGTTATTTCTTATTATAATATTATATTTTACCTCATTTATACTGCTTCAGTATTCCAGAGGCATGTTTGTCTGGTATAGTTAGTGTGCCAGGGTACAGCACTATCAAAAATGGCACACAGCTCCCTAAATGGGAAGTTGTCTATACACATCAGCAAAGGACTGTGGATAGACTAATTCATTTTGCTAGTTACCTTACCTGAAATACCCCATGTCTGAGGGTGCTTCCACGTGTTAAAATAAGACTTGCCTATGTGGTAAACATCCCAATCTTTTTCCATGGTATTCAGATCCTTCTGCATGATGACAATGCTTCTTAGGATCATGTTATCATTAACAATTATCTAAATTCTGTGGCAAGGCTATTAATGAAAATGATAAATAACATTAGTCCCCAAATTGATCATCAAGGATCACTACTAATAAACTCCCTCTAACCTAATGCTTCTCCCTTTGGCATATCATGTTTTTCCTCCCCCTTAGTCAGTTTATTAGCCACCTTAAAAATATTTTTTCCAATCCTCACCTTGTTCACTGTAGCTAATATTTTTTCTATTTTACATTGTATCAGATTATTTCTTGAAGTCAAGACACAGAAGATCTACTGAACTACAGTACAGAAAGCAGTTATATTATCAAACAAAGATAAATCAGAACTATTGAGGAATTATGATGTATGTGGGGATGTATGTGGGATAACAGAGATGTGGTGGCATAGTTCACATGACTGGAATGCTGTTGTTATCCATTCAGAAAAGATAACAGGGGGGATTTCAATTATAAGACACCTGCTGGGAGGGCACCATAGCAGTACACAAGCAGTAGAGCAAGTTCTTGGAGTGTGTTGAGGATAATTTAATGGTATGGATGGTAGAGAGGCCAATGAGAGATGTGTTTCTTGGCTGCTGCTAAAAGAGGAATTATTTGAGAATGTGAAGTTGAGAGGTAACTTGGATCACACTGACCACAAAATGATACATTTCAAAGTCCTAAAAAGAGAAAACAGCAAACCCAGGAAATTAGTGGTCAGGATCCCTTAAGAAGCACGTCTGGTGGGAAACGGAGTCCAGGAGATCTGACTATACTTTAAGGGAGCCCTTTCCAGGGTTCAGGAGCAAGCTATTTAAGTGTAACAGAAAAATGAGAAGTACAACAGGAGACCTGATTGTTTGGACATCAATCTTTTCAATGAGCTGAAACTCTAAAAGGAATCCTACAAAAATCAGAAACTTAGTCATATTACTGGGGAAGAATATATGAGTATTGCATGGGTATGTGGCACTAGATTAGGAAGACCAAGGAACAATCTAAGATGCAACTAGCAAGCACCATAAAAGGAAATAAAGAAGTATGCCGAGTAAGCAAAATTAGAAAAAACATAGTTCCCTTACAGTTTGCAGAATGTAATCTAATTATGAATGGTGCAAGAAAGCATTTAATGTCATTTTTACTATTGTCTTCACAAATGGGGGCAGGTAGACATTATTTAGAGATGTTAGGTGCCTTGCAATTAACAGGGCTGGATGGGATCCTTTCTAGGGTCCTGAAGGAACTGCCTGAAGTAATTTAAGGGTAATTTATGCTTTTTGAGAACTTGTGGTGGTTTGGTGAGGTCCTGGATGATTGGAAAAGGGCAAATATAGTGACCATCTTTAAGAAGGAGAATGATCTAGGGAACTACAGACCTGTCAGTTTGACCTTTATACCTGGGAAGATTATGGAGTAAGTCCTCAAGAAATCTATTGTGAAGCACTTATAGGAGAATAAGGTGATCAGGAACCATCAGCATGGATTCACCAGGAGCAATTCATGCCTGGCCAATATGATTTCCTTTTGTGATGAGGTGAGAGGCTCAATGGGTGGAGGGAAGTTCAGTGGATGCAATATATTTTGACTGTCTTTAGCAAGGCTTTTGACTGCTTCTCATGACATTATTATTAACAATCTAAGGAAATACAGATTAGATGAAAGTACTGAAGATGGATACATAATTGGTTGGATCAACATCATACACAATGAGTAGTCATTGATTACTCAATATCTAGTTGGGAAGAGGCATCAAGGGGCACTCCCCAACAGGTCTGTCCTAGGTCCAGGTATTGTTTAATGTCTTCATTAATGATTTGAACAATTGAAATGAGTGAATACTTAGCAAACTGTAGATGATACATATTGGATGGAGTTGCAGGTGCTCAGGAGGGTGAGGCCAAGATCCAGAATTTCCTGGATAGACCAGAGAAATTATCCATAGTCAACCAGATTAAATTTAACAAGGACAAGCACAAAGTCCCACGCTAGGGATAGAATAATTGCATGCAAAAATATAGACTGGGGGATGACCAATAAGGCTGCAGTTCATCAAAGTGTCCATCAGATAGATTTCTCTACTATTCTGTGTAATAATTAAGCTTTCCTTGACCTTTTGTTCTTTATCCATATCTCTATCTGTGGTACAGACTTGGGATGTCTTTTTTTGTGGGCTAAGCTAGATTACTATCTCCCAACTCATGTTGGTTCAGATACCTATACTCCTGCCAGTAATTGCTCCTATCCTTATATGCAGTTTTCCGGGAGGAGTTGAGGTCTATGAATGCTGAACCCTGGGAGTCATCTATAATTATAAATTGTCCCTGATATTTCACTTCCTGATTTATTATATTCACTTCTAATTCCAAAGGGAATGACACAACTTCTTCTCTCCCTCTCAAATTCAGGTGAAGTGAATTTGAACATGACAAGGGGATATCTTGAGTTATTCGAGGTCACTTGCTGGAGGAGGATAAGGGTCTCAAGTCCTCATTCTCGGCAAGTCCCTTACCCAGACCTCCCATTTCCATTCCTAGAGACGTGTCTAATTTCTCCAATCTGCTGGTTAATTTTCTCTCACTGGATACTGGAGAAACACAATGACTTCTATTAAGTCCCTGGAAATTTATTGGGTCATCAGTGTTACTCTCACAAGGGGTAATTACAAGGGGCACCTTAATAACTAGCTCTTTAGGTTGAATAAGAAGAGCCTGTACCACAAAATAATCTGGTTTTACCTTCACCTTCTTCCAATCTTGTGAATCTTGATTCAGTTTACTGGTCTGGGGATCATTCCGGCCTTGCTGATTAATTTTAATTAGATCCTTCTGGAGAGCTCTCAAGCAAGCCAGGGTGTTATTTTTTTCTTCAAGTGGCAAGCTTTCAAAGGAATCCAGGTGATATAATTCTTTGTTCAAATAAGAGTGTTGACATCCCTCCCTTTCCTCCATTAGGTCAACCTCCAGTCCATCAGCTGAGTCCAGTCCAATCAAATTTGTAGATTCTTGTCTAATCGTGTTAATATCTAATTGGGCAACCCTCTAATTTCAGGAACCCACTTACTTTTCTTTATCTTTTCCCAGTATGGTTGGACTGGACTGGCAGTCTCTGTCATGACTGGACCTAAAGTAGATTTTTTACAAAGGGCTAAGATTTCAGAGACACCCTTTTTGGGTGAACCTCCCAGTTAATCAGAGCCGTCTTTCTGCTCATGAGCAGGGACACTAGTTATTTGTTTGCATCATCTATTTCTCAACAGGTGGATTACTATATAATTGAATTACTTTTTAATTTCCCTCCTTCCAATGTTCATGGAGAGTAACATTCCTGGATGTTGTATGACCCTCCCAGGAGTGTTCCAAAGTGGGATATAACCATTGGGTAGGGGAAATACAATTATAGCTGTAGTATCTTTTATTAAAATGGCATTTCCTTTCCCACCTTGATAAATGGGGGCAGTCTGATTGGTATCTTTTCATAGAATCATTGAAAGAAGGACCGGACCCCCGCCATCAAGTCCAGTCCCCTGCCTTAGGCAGGAGGTAATTGGGCTCAACTGAGCTCAATGAGATGCTTGTTCAGCCTCCTCTTGAAAACTGCCAGGGACAGTTACTGCACCACCTCTGCTGGAAGTGTGTTCCAGATTCTAGTTACCCACATGGAAAAGATTTTTTTTTTCTGTATGCCTAGCCTAAAATTTCCCCAGCCAGTTTGTGCTATTTGTACTCATCCTCCCAGGGGGTGCTTTTCTAAAAAGTTGCTCTCTCAGATCCTGGTGTTCTCCTTTGAAGTATTTATTGGCAGCTATCAAGTCCCTCCGGGATGAGGCCACCCCATTAGTTACCACTCACTGGGATTGGCCACTAATTCAGTTGCTGCCCCATCTTACTGTATCCTGGTTTAGACCAGTATGCTCTAACTTAATTCAGAGTATTTCATGGGAAATCAAGTATCAAAGGCCTTGCTGAAATCTAAGTAGGTGATGTCCACCTCCTGTCCCATGTCCAGCTGGTTAGTTACCTGGTCATAAAAGGACACCAGATTTTTTAGGCCTGACTCTCTTTTGATCAATCTCTATTCCCACTAACCTCTGGCTGGTCTGAGCTTCTATTATCCCTATCACCCTGACATCCCCCAATAGGATTTATTTTCTCAACAAGGTGCCACTGCTCACTCAAATTATCCTTAGCCCCTGTTAATATTGCTTCTAGGTCTCCTGTTTTGGGGTATAACAATTCCATTCAAAGAAAGATCTCTTGAATTGTTTTAGCTGTCAAGAGGGCATGGTCTGCATGTATGGAAGAGAACACTGATGTTTTCAGTTGTCTGAGTTAGGGTAGTTGTCTATTTCAGGTAAACCTTCCTCTAAAGATTCATCCTTATGTAATAAAGAATCAGAATTGAGGACTACCTTGGAGACCAAGTCTGAATGAAAAAAAGGAGTTTGATGATGATAGCCTGTGGATCATATATATCTCAGAATTGCTTTTTTATCAAATTAGGGTCAAGTTTACTTTGTTTTATAGGGGGTGTTGCAGTAACTGGAGATGCACAGAGTCTTTTTGTTCTGGGATACATTTAAAAAAAAAAATCCAAGTAATAACACTAAAATCTGTTAACAATAGTAACAGTTAAATTTCTCAGGTAACAATGATAAAACAATAATAATAATAAATAAATTATAGTAAAACTAATAATAAGTATTAAAATGGAATTTCATAAAACAATGGAAAAAGTCAAATAAAACAAAACTAAAAAAATTTACTAGGGAAGCAGTAAATCAATTCTGTGCATCAATTGCTCACCGTACTCTAGCGGATCACTCATGAGTAAAATAATTCATTCAGAACTAATTGATTCAGAACTTTAAATAAACCTAGTGGGTTATTATAAACAAATCAGGGCAATTAGTTTATTGCACAGAGTGCTCACTGAGAGTGTTGGGTTCTCTTCATTTTAACATGAGGTATTTTTCTTAGCCTATTTGTCATACAAATTCCACCCCAGAAATGAGTCCGCTGAGCAGTACCCTTATTCTCACCCCGGCTTGGCCTTTCACCTAGGCCTGTTCAAAGGGCATTCACCCAGGGCTCCATAGCCTCTGGGGTCAACTTACTTACAGTTAGTTGTCTTTGATGGGTTCAACACCCATCAGATAG
Source organism: Caiman crocodilus (assembly GCA_030014935.1). Classification (NCBI taxonomy): domain Eukaryota; kingdom Metazoa; phylum Chordata; order Crocodylia; family Alligatoridae; genus Caiman; species Caiman crocodilus. Next base: position 3,800,738 of record JAGPOW010000229.1, read on the forward strand.
CCAGGCTCAGACTTCCAAGGAAACTTGAGGTCTCACAACTGCAGTGCCATTGCTATGACAGCTGGACTAAATGACCCTACTGCCAGGGCCCCCCATCACTGCTACCGCTATGGGTGTCCCAGCTGCTCCAGCCTCCATTGTTGCTACTGGTGCTACCACCAGCGATCCAACCTTACTTGATGATGTTGTGGGTACTACCGACTTTCTTCCCATCAACAACCCCTCCATTGCTTCTGGTGGAGCTGGTGCTCTGGCCGTTCTGGCCCTTATTGCTGCTGCCTGTTGCCAACTATCTCTTTCATATATTATGAAAAGGAGCACATAGTGCTGAGTCTTTTTCCACCCCAGGAGGAGCCTCCAGCTCACTGCTGCTCCGCCTGCACAAGTCCTCCTTCTCAGGGGGTCTCTGACTCTGTTCTCAGCTCCCAACTTCTGGTTTCCAGCTCTCAACTCCTGGCTTCTGGCTCTCAAGAGCCTGACTCTGCCTTTGGGCTTATAAAGCCAATCTCTGTTCCCAGGGCTCCTGAGTTATTCAGCCAAATCCAGGTCCCTTCAGGAGCTCCTCACTTCTTGTTTTCTGGGGAGAGACCCAAGGCTGAAGTATTTCAGACAAGGATTTGGACTTTACAGTAGACAATAAGCTGAACATGAGTCAACAGTGTGCTCTCACTGCAAAAAGGCCAGCAGTATATCCCTAGTTATATTTAAAGGAGCTTCACTTGCAAATCAAGGCAAGCAAGTCTTCCATTCTATTCAGAATTCAGTTTTGGGCCCTACATTTCATGAAAGACATGGACAGTTTGGAAAGAATTCAGTACAGAGAAACAAAAATGATTAGGGGCCAGGAAAGCATGACTTATGGAGTAAGGTTGAAAGAAATAGGATTATTTAGTCTGGAAAAGGAAAAAATGAGGCGCAGGGTTTTTGAAATCTGTCTTAAATTAAAGAGAGGATGGAGATGGGCTTTTCTCTGTGGCCACAAAGGGCAGAACTAGGGGCAAAGGACTCAAGCTGCAATGCAAGAAATTTAGACTAGAGATTAGAAGGAACTTTTTGACCATAAGAATGGTCAAGCATTGGAACAGGCTACCTAAAGTAGTTGTGAAATCTTTATTCAGGGAAATTTAAGAGCAGGTTGGACAGATAGGTAGCTGGGATGTTTAGTCAGGGATGATCCTGCCTCAAACTGGGGCATAGACTAGATGATCTTAATGGTTCTTTCCAGCCCTACTTTTCTATGATCTCGTGAGACTAATAGGGCACTCTTTTATAATGTTCATTTGGTAAACCAATGTTGCATTTATCCAATGTCTAATTATTCCCTTCTATAAGTTTAAGTGTTGCATGCTATTGAGGGTGATACTAATAAGTTTATATATTTGCTTTAATCCCCTTTCCTGAAACCTATCTGTTAAAAAATTATATTAATTTAGAAACACCTTCTTATACATGAAGTACTTCATGGCCAAAAAGGTATTTTTTCCTAAGCTAATTTCTAGCTTTTAATTTCACATGTGAAATTTAGACCAGATTATAAATATTCAATAAGGTTATCATATTTAATGTGATAGCTTTTGGTACATATAATTTCTGTTAAAATTTCTAAGGGCCACACACCATTTTCTAAAATCTTAATCAACAATAGAAATACCCAGAGCTTATTATTCATCTTCCTTTGTAAGGAATACCCTTGAAAACCTCCACCCAAACATGATAGGAGAAGAGACTGTTATGTAAAGAATGGCCATCTGTGATGATAAGGAGACATTGGTAACTGGGTGAGAGAGACTTGAAAGAAAATAAGAAAAGGCAGGGAATTATGTCAAAAAGCTCATTATAATACTAAAAAGCACACCCCTAGGTGGAGAGAAAGTATGCTAATGAAACATACATGTATTTAAATGAGGTACATGGCTTAAACACAGGTATAGAGACATGCTCAGTAGAGAATTTCTTGTGTCATTCACTTGTAACCAATCACTGAATGGCACACTTGTGAAACCTTGCAAACTTCTGTATAAAAATACCCCAGAGATAATATTTGGGGTGTATGCTATGTGTATTATTCCGCTTGCACCATTTGTTGCTAGCAATAAACTTTTTGTTTTATACTTCCACCGCCTGATGTGTATCTTGACATCTGCATTCCGGGCATGAACCCTGATTTGGACTGGGACTCAACACCTTGTTCAGCTTAGAAGTCTGCTAAAAGAACAGACTGTATATCCTCAAAGCAGCACTATTTCTAATGCTAACATTTTTTTTAAAAAACTCTGTGGCTATAAGATTAATATGCTTTTTCAAAAGAATCATCAGTCTCTCAGCACTTACAAATCATTTCTGTGCATGGTTCCTCCTTTAGATCATAAAAAAAGACAGGTTTCTTCTACTTCCTTTAGGTTAAGTCATAAATGAGTCTGTGGCAATGATCCCATTAATGATTCCTCCATCAGAAATCATCTGATCCTGGTGGGGTGGGTAATTTAAACACAATCCACCAGATGAGGTTTTTACAATCCCTTACTAAGAGTTGGTCTCTCTATTGGTTGTCCAGGAGCTTTTGAAGTTGCTTAAAGAAACAGACTTTTATACTATACATACCTTTAATCTGTCGTTCATTAAAGGGCTTGTCCTTAGTCTTAGATCTAAACACTGAATATACTTTTTTCTTCTCTATATTTCATGAACAAATGGAGTGGAGAGCTTGAATAATGAAGACTGGCTGAAAAGAAGCTAAAACTAATGAACCTGCAAAATATAGTAAAACTACAATCTGCTATGGTAACATAACTTAAATGTCTAGAGAAATGCAATATGTTTTTATGGTAATATATACAGAAGAAGAATTGATCACCTAAATACAACAACCAAATGGATAAACTCCACAAGATACATGGATTTCAATCCTCGATTAAAATTATATATCAATTATCTATAAAGGAGGAGGAGGATAAAACCAATACCTCCAGTTTTAAAGAGTCAGATATAGAATAATGTATGATTCTATCAGGAGTTACTGAACCCTTACAGTTATCTCCATGCAAAAATTGGTGTAGGTGCTGGGTGAAGAACAGGTAAGGGTTGTGGGTAGAACAGCTACATTTTTTGTAGAAAAATAAGTATTATGGAAATACTTGATATCACTATGCACATTGTTTAAATAAGACTGACATCCTATTAAAATGAACAGGGTTTAGATCTATCCTATTTTCTCACATAAAACTCCTCTTTTATCCCAAAACCAGTTGGAAAAAATTGGGGTGAGCATTATATGGAAGTAAAAGGGCTTCCCACAGGTCCCCACAGCTGCAGAAATTTGGTGGCAGAGAGGAAGGGTAGAGTAGTGGTCACATGAATTGCTGCAGCTCTGGGAGCCATTGCATTTAACACTGCTATCACTCCTTCCATCTCCATTCTGACCCCATCACTAATGTTCCAGACCTGTGGAAAACCCCTCTCCTCAAATGCATACCATATCAGGCCAGAGTGTGGGGTTGCTCCTCAGCCAGAGCACATCTGAGTCCAATCCTGCAAGCTGGTTCTGGAGCCACGTACCAGGGTTAACTTGGTACAAGGCCATAGAGCCAGCATACAGTCCTGGATTTGATACATCCAGAGTGGGGACATAACTCCAGAGTCATCACAGTGTCCCAGGCTCACCACATCTGCAGTGAGCATTAACTTGGGGGCGACTGAGGACCAGGTGGAAGCGATTTGGGTCAGGCTGCAAGGAGGACGAGGGGAAAGGGACTTAATGGTGGGT
>JAGPOW010000229.1:3804600-3824877 GCA_030014935.1 Caiman crocodilus
TGACCCTGGCACTTGTTTCCTGCCAATTGGCGGGGGGTCAGACTAGATGGCCTGCTCTAGGCCCCTTCTGACCCTAGGTACTATGATACTATGATACATCCAGTGCAGGTGTGCCAAATTGGGCCCTGCCACTCAGTCCCAGCACTGACAAGCCAATGCCAGGACCACACAGGTAGTCTGGGACTGAGATCTAGCTCTGGAACCACATGTATGGACCAGGTATGCCAATCCCAGGCCCCAGAGCCATATACAGTCCCAGAATTTGTGCACCTAGACTCAGACGTGGCTCCAGAGCCAAATGTGGAGTCCTGGACTCACCACATAGCCCCAGTGTTGGTGTACAAAATTAAATCTTGACATGCAGCCTCACTGCCATCAAACAAGAGGTGTGCAGGGTCAGGGTTAGCATGCCCCTGTGCACTTCCCCAGCCCCAGAGATCCCAAACATTAGTTACTTACCTGTACTTTAAAGTAAGATTTTTTTTTCCTTTTTGGGTTTTCAAAAATAGGGTGTGTGCTATATCCTGGGAGCATGTGATATGTGAAAAAATTCAGTATCTTAGTAGTACAGTTTCTATTTTCTTTTTTGGTGTTGTACTATGACAATAATGTCATACAAGTAAGAGAAAAAAGAAGATTTGCATTCTCCGGGTGACAAAGGATGGGCATTTTTTAAACCACAATTGTTTCAAACAAAAGCTGAAATGTTGCAGCAGTTTATGGAGCTATCAGATAAATAGTAATCAAGCATAATGATGGGCCCGTCAGTCTGTTCCTTTTCATCCCCTCCCAACATACACACCATCTGAAACATTCAGTATCATCCATCATGCCAAATATGTGATTTTCATGCTTATGTGATGAACTAGAGAACTTGGACTACTCATGAATTATAAAATCATAGTGAAGTTGGACAAGAAGGGACCTCCAGAGATGTTGTCCAAACCCCTGCCTGAGGATAGGATCAACCCTTTCCAAACCATCCTATACAAATCCATACAAACCACATAGAAAGTTACACAGAGATGCTTTATTTTTGCGTCATCTCTAGTTTGTCCACTAGCTAATGCTTTTGGCAGTCCTTAATATTCAAAACCTTTTGGTAGGTGGAGGCACCATTTAAAATAACAGCAAAACAAAACAAATTGAAACCTTCTAGAGAAAGGTAGACAAGGTTCCTTGGGTGAATTTGATAGCTTTTATTAGACCAACCCAAATAGTTGGAGAATAGTTATTAAGCAAGCTTTTGGGTTCAAAAGCCCTTTGTCAAGCTAAGGAAGTTTCAGTAGTTGGTATGTGGAAATTACAAACTTAGCATGCCCAACATTCAGTCCTGTATCTGTTTATAGTGTCATGACATTATAGATGAAGAAACAGTGAGTTATAGTTTTAGAAACAGAAAATTTCTATCTCCTCAGTAAAAAAGTGAACTCAGTAGGAATCACCCTCAGTCTAAGTGAGGAGCCTTTGTCACGGTTTTCATTTGGAAAAGCTTATATAAAGTAATAATACTTACGATATTTATGAGTAATCTGTCAATAATATCATCACTCTTGCAATTGTATTTAAAGTCTTGTTTTACCTTGTTTTCATACTCCATTTCCTAGAGTTACATGACTACATAGTTCTCATTTTCTATTTTTATAGAGTTAGGTGTTATTTTTTATTATTTAGCGATTGTAAGACTAGACCGAAACACTGATCACTCAGCCACACCTACTATTTAGCAGAAACATTAGGATTTCCTTGAACTAATAGTTGTTTGAATTAGAGTCTCTCTTTTAGCAAGAAAAAAAAATCCATTATTATTTAAAGGTTTCCAGTGAGGTAGAACAAAGGAAACAGATTGTATCTGGAAGGATCAAAAACCAAAGGGAAAACAAAAGCAACCCAGAATTGATCGTTTTGAAAAATCTCATGCTATTAAGCCAATTTCACAATTTTTAAGACTGCAAGTCATAATTTGTGAACATTTGAAGTTTGTAGTAGCATACTGAAATAGATTTTAAGTCATACCAAAAAATTTCCCTAACAGATGAGCCGCTTTATATTAGCATCTGTCACTAAAAGCAGACAAGATAACATTATAAATATTGTTTCTTAAACTCTACTTGAGTGATGGTCACTTTTTCTGTTTTTATGTATTATATTAGCTGTTGTGAGGTTATCAAAATATTATTCATTTACTAGTAAAATTATTGTCATCCAAATTTCAAATAGAGTCCTTTATGTTCCCTCATTAAAATCTAACTGATCATCATGGTAAGCATCACTTATAATATCCATTAATAGTGAAGAAGAATATATTTGAATGCAAGTGGCAATTGTTCATAACATATTTTGTCAAGGTGTGGACAACAAATGAACAACATTCAATGGGTATTAGTAAAATAGTTTAGGTTATTGAAAAAAGGAAATGAAAAAAACCCAGCAAGAACAAGAACTAAGAAAGCAATAATGTCTTACTAACTGGGAACAGAGTATTAGCTTTTGAGTAACTACTTCCTTTAACAATGAATATTTTGGAAATATTATTTTAAATTTATTTTTGTCTTTATACCAAGCTTTTAGTCTGATGGCTTCATGGTTCTTAAACAGAAGAAACCATCATTATGATGGATGCCCTTCAAGTATTTCTATTGGCTCCATGAATAATACAGGTTTTAAAAACATTTTAAAAGTTAAAAAAAATTCTTATTCTCAAACCCTGTGTTTCTGAACAAACTTTTGATTTATGATTATTGTATGCCTGTATGAGAAAGGAGAAGGATGTATGTGTGTTGTAAGCAAACTAGTTCAAGAAAATCTGGGACCTCACAGAATTAAATTTATGTTCACAGTCTTTTAATATATTTTACTATCTGTGCTTCTTGATAGCCATATTAATACCATGGGAACTTCACAAACAGGTAAAAATAATCTTAATATCCTTATGTTAAAGAGGTAAAACCAATCTAAACCTAGTGACAGATGGGTCCTGTGGGCTGAACAAAATGGGCGCGTCCACACAAGCACACACGTGCACCTTGCCCTGCCTCAAACCCCTTTGAGGTGGGGCAACAGGCACCGCAGGAACAAAAAAAATATTCCCCGCGCTGCAAACTTGCACTGCAGGGAGAAAATTAGACCCCAGATATCCAGGAGTGTAAAAAAAGCGAAGTATAAAAAAGAAGAGCAGGGCACGGTCAGGGACAAATAAACTGGAAGAGTATTGCAAATGCCTACCATAGGATTCAATTGCCTCCTCATTTTTCTGCCATCCTCTTTTGAACCAGAGGAATAGTTTAAGGCAGGGTTTGTTTGTTTGTTTCCAAATAACATTTTGTGTCCATACTATATCAAGAATGAAGATAAGCTAGCCTGGCAAAATCTAACATACAATCATAGAACTGAAGGACCAGAAGAGAACTGTAAGATCATCAAGTCCAGTCCAGTGCCATGGGCAAGAGGTTATTGAGCTCAAATGAGCTCAACGAGGTGTTTTTTCAGCCTCCTCTTGAACACCTGAGGCAACTGGAGGCTGGGTCCTCCATAGAGATGCTCTGGCTGCCAGAGCGTCTCTATGATTGCCCCTCACTGTGGTGCTGAAGCATGTGGCCTGTGAGGCCATGTGGTTCAGCACCAAGGCTCCAGTGTCATTGAGTAAGGAGTTGGGGGGGAGCTGAAGGAGCAGGAAAGAGACTGGGGGGTGGGCCCAATAGCCCCGCCCACTCCCCCAGCCCTCTGACCCTTGCCAGCCCTCCAGGACCCCTGACCCCTTCCGGGGCTGGCCCCTACCCCTGTCAGCCCCCGAGCCCCCTGAGCCCTGCCAGCAATGGCCCATCCCCCACCATCCCATCCAAGTCCCCTAACCCCTGCCCTGTCTGGCCCCCTCCCACCCCATCTTAAAAAAACTAACAAACAAAAAACCCCCAGCACTTACCGGCAGTTGAAGCTCCTGCCTGGCTGTCTGGGGCCCCACCCACACAGCGTGGGGCCCCAGTGGCCCCAGCCTGAGCCCTCTTGCCCCTGCACTTTCCTGTGCTGCCTGGGGGGGCTTTTGCAGAATGCCCCAGAGCCCTGCCCCCCCTGCTTCTCAGGTAAGCAGAGGGTTTTTTTTTCCATTTTTCTGTTCTTTTTCTGTGGCAGTTAAGTGATGGTGCCTAGGGTTATGGGGTTATGGGGGTAGCCTTGGGGACCTGGGGGTGCAACTTGGGGGGTGGGGCTGGGTGGAGCAGCCATTGGAGGGCTGCAGCAGCTGGTGAGGGATGGAGCCAGGTAGGGCTGCAATCAGGGGGGCTGGAGTGGGGCATGTGGGCCTTTCGGGGGGGTATTAGCCCCTGTGGGGGGCATTTGCTCTTTTGGTGAGCCATATCCTTTGTGTGGGGTATGAAACCCCTGTTGGGGGGTTGTACCCCTTGTGAGAGTGCCAAACCCCCTTTGGCAGGGCTGAATCTCCTTTTGGGGGGACAAACCTCCTGTTGGGGGTCTGAACACCATGCTGGGGGGCTGAACCCCTTGTGTGGTGGCTGAACCCCCTGTTGGGGAGCTGTAGCCCTTGTGTGGGGGCCATCGCCCTGTGGGAGGGCAGCAAAATATGTATTCATGAATTCATGAAACCTGTATTTAAGGTTTACTTTATTATTATAAGAGAGTTGCTTTAACACTGTAGATGTATCAATAAAACATTGTCCAACTGATCACTGTCTCTGTTTCTCTCTCTCTCTTTCTCTTTATAGTTGTCTTTTGTTTTACTTGTGGAGGAATATGGATTTTGGGGTATTTAAGAAAGTGATTTGGGGATTTTTTTTTTTATCAGGGATTTTTCAGTTTTCCAATAAGGAACACCAGAATTCCTGCTACTGAGGCCAGCGGCAGGACCCTGCCTGCTCAGAGCTGACACCTTGGACCCATCTGGCTGTTGCTGACCTCCTGGCCAAATGAGGACAGAAGGACATGCTTTGACAGTTCAAAGCAGGCCACCACACCTGGAACATCTTCTGGGTGATAGCTGCCCAAATAGCCAGGCAGGGGCACACATGGCAATAGTGCTGCACAAAGGCCAAATCTGCAACCACAGTCTACTGGCAGATGGCCCAGAGGGGAAGATGCCTCTACTGGCTGTGCAGTCCCCATCTGAGTCTGGCAGGTGCACAGTGGGTCACAGCGAGGCAGCAGTCCCCACTGCCAGACTGCTGCAGTGGGTAGAGGGTGCAGGGAACTCTCAGGGCTTCTTCAGCAGTCCAGCTGGCACAAGAGGTAGTGTCTCCAGGTACCAATTGGCTGGGCCCCAGAAATTCCTGAGAGCTAGTAGCCATGAGCTACTTGCTGGGGCAGCTTTTTATACTGCTGGGACCAGGACAGGACATCCTTCTATACTGCTGGGGACAGCACAGGTGCATAGGTGCTCTAGCTCCCCCTGGCTGAAGATCTGAGGGGAGGCAGGCAGGGTTATTTTGCCCCAAGTGGCACAGTTTGCTCCACAACAAAGTGCATGCCTGAGCACGTGCACTGAGGCAAAAAGCCCCAGTTCATATCTGATCTGCTGCAAGTGTACATGCTTGCATGTGTGGATGCACCCAATAGGTACAAGTGCTGGATCCTGAATCTGGGTAGGAAGAACCTTCACCACAACTATATGATGGCTGGTGGTCCACTGGCTGGCACCACATCTGAACGGGAGCTGGGGGGTCATAATCGACTAGAAGATGAGTATGAGCCAACAGTGCAATGAAGTTGCCAGCAGACAAATAGAACTCTGGCATGTATCAGCCGACATGTTGCCAACAGATCTGGAGAAGAGCTCCACCCCATCTGTTCAGCATTGGTGAGGTCACAGCTGGAGTATTGTGTCCAGTTCTGGGCACCACACTTCAGGAAGGATGTGGATAATCTTGAAATGGTACAGAGAAGGGCCACCCATATGATTAGGTGCCTGGAGATAGGCCCTATGAGGCCCTATGAAGAGAGACTGTGAACTGGATTTGTTGAGTCTGATCAAAAGGAGATTTGCTCTGGGAACTGAAAACTTGCTAGCTGCTTACAAGTATGTCAAGTGTGAACATCAAGATCTAAGACAGCATCTCTTCAGAAGGGCACCCCCAGGGAATACAAGGTCCAATGGGAAGAAGCTAATTGAGGAAAAAATTAGGTTGGACATTAGGAATACTTCTTTTCTGCAAAAGTATCTAGAATCTGGAAGATGTTCCTGGTAGAGAAGGTGCAGTCACCACCCTTGGAGGTGTTCAAGAGTATGCTGGACAAACACCTCATTGAACTCATTTGAGCCCAATAACCTCTTGCCCATGGCAATGGATCGGATTTGATGATCTTACAGTTCCCTTCTGGTCCTTTGATTCTATGATTTTATGTTAGGTATTGCCAGGCTAACTTATCTTCCTTCTTGATATATTATGGACACAAAATATTATTTGGAAAAAACAAACAAACACTGCCTCAAACTATTCTTCTGGTTCAAAAGAGAATGGCAGAAAAATGAGGAGGCAATTGGATCTTATGGTAAGCGTTTGCAATACTCATCTGGTTTATTTAAGTTATCCATTAAGTATCAGATGTTGAAGCCTAAGGGTGCAGGCAGATAGCAAAAATAATAACATATAAGCATTCTTAACATAACCCATTAACTTGTTCTTAACAGAAGCATATATGATGCTTAACCTTCAGTATCATTACCTGATGCTGCATAAGATATGAAAAAACTGCAACATAATCCTTTCTACAATATTATGAAATTCTGACATCCCCCATGTATATTGCATAAACATGACAATTTTCAAATGGTAATTATTTTAAATAAGTATTGAAATTGATGGGGACTTTATACATTATCATTAGCATCATGTTTAACATAGTAGTACATACTGAGATGGGAACCCCACTGTACTAAGATCTTTAATACTATAGAATAAGAGTAAGTGCACCTGCTCATGTGACCTGATCTATGATCACATGACTGACTTTAAGCCAGAGATGCTTGTGCAGGTGCTTGGTGGTGCCAGAATGCAATCTCAGTAAGTTGAGGTGGGAGGAAGAACAGGCATGACGAGGGGGATGGTGGAGAGAGGACAGTGGGTCTACAGAGGTCATTGGGAAGCCAAAAATAGTACAGTTAGGGCAAGGACATAGAAAAATCACAACTTTTGGGCTGGGACAAGCTGCTGGACTTTCCAAGCCCCAGGGCTGTGCTGCAAATATGCACAGATGTTCTCTAGATGAGGCTAATACATTCCTGATCTAATTTAGTTCACCTGATCAGGTGAACCAAGTTAGATAAGGGCATCTATTTTTTGCCCAATCTAACCTCTCCAAACAGCCATGTAGATTGGTACTTTGATTTAACTAGTGTGAAGTTGATCTATCTAGTAGAACATATGCACATACCCAAAGAAATGTTTCTTGTCCCAAAAAAGTTGCAATGTAATGGGCACAGGATACAAGCTAAACAAAATTTTGTAATCTAAACAAGGACTTTAAACTAGGTTCACTTGGGGATGGAGCTCTAAGGTAAGTGGAGAACTGGGTGACCTGGAGGAAGCACAAGATGGAGGTGACAACAAGAGAGACTTTCTCATTCTTCTTGAGGATGTAGGAAAATTGGCTAGTTACTAGGGCTGTGCAAAAAACCATAGCTTCATTTCAACATCCATTTCACTGTTTAGAAGGGACAGTGTTTCGTTGTATCATTTTATTTAATCTGAAGCACTGTCCCATTTCCTTTTTTCAAAACTATTTTGCTGTGTCAATGTTTTACTCATTGGCTATAAGGAGAACCATGAAAATGCCTAAAACATTGTCATTTGTTGCCTGACTCAGATGCAAATTGCAGGAATGGTAGCCCCTTCTGCGGGCATAAAGCTTGTCAAGTGTCAAGGAGATAGGTATAAAGGTTTCTCAGAAACTGCACCTCAAAGTCTTGAAAGAAAAATTTGTTGACAGCCTCCTGTCATCTGGCATACAGATCCAGGGGCTGGCACCCCCAGGAGGGCTGTGGGGCTGTGTCAGAGTCCTCCTGGGGGTGCATGCCCTCAAAGCTCCTCAGATGACAGGAGGGTGCCACTGTTGCCTGGGACCGGCATTGGGCACAGCCTACATCCAGGACCGGGCTCCACGGAGCTCAGCCCAGTGGTGGGAGGCAGAGTGCAGCACTCACTCTGCCCCCCTTCTGCCACTGGGCTGCACTCTGTGAGGCTGGCAGAACCACTTGGAGTGCAGCCCAGCTGCAGAAGGCAGGAAGAGCCAGTGCTGCATTGTGCCTCCCGCCGCTGGACTGAGCTCCATGGGGCTGATGGAGCTGATTGGAGCACATCCCGGTGGCAGGAGGCAGGCAGAGCCAGTGCTGCAGTCTGATTGGCTCCACCAGCCTCACAGAGTGTAGCCTGGTGGCAGGAGGCAGGCACAGCTGGTGCTACGCTCCCAGCTGGGCTGAGCTACATGAGACTATGGAGCCACTCTGAGCACAACCCTGGCTCTCCCCTGCCTCCCACCACCGGGCTGTTTCAAAACTCAAATTTTTAAAAACATTTTGAAATGTTTTGAGTGCCTGCATTTCATTTTGAAGCTGTTTTGATACCTTGTGGTTCATTTTGAATTCACTGTTTCAAGCTTGAAACGCATCGAAACAGCTTTGAAACGAAACACTAAGTGAAATTTTGCACAGCCCTACTAATTACCTCAGATGTCTGTACATGGATGCACAGAGCCTGGGAAGTAGTCACAAAGAATTGGAAATCCTCATACAGACATGGAAATATGATGTGACTAGAATAACAGGTGAGATAACTCACATGCCTGGAGCACTGTCATGGATGGGTACAAATTGTTCAGAAACAACAGGCAAACAGAAGAGGAGTTGAATATTATGTAAAAGAGCTATATAATTGCTTAGAGCTCCAGTATGAAATTAAAGAGAGGTCTGTTGAAAGTCTCTGGGTAAGGGTCAGAGGGGCGAGTAGCAAGGGTGATGTTGCGGTGGGTGGTGCTACAGACTACCAAATCAGGATGCTAAGACTTTCTTCAGACATCTAGTGGAAGTTTCCAGATCACAGGTTCTCATGGGGGTCTTCAAATCATCCTGACATCTACAGGAAGGGAAATACAATAGTGTGTAGGCAATCCAGAATGTTTTTGGAGAGTGTCGGGGATAATTTCCTTGTGCAAGTTTTGAAGAGAGCAAATAGGGGCTGTGTGATCTTGATCTGCTGCTCACAGAGAATAATTTTTTGGGGGTGTAGAAGTTCATGGCAACTTAGGCAGCTACAGTCATGATATGATTGAGTTCAGGATGCTGGGGAAAGGACTAAAGGAAGGAGAGTAGCAGAGTAAGAACTGTGAATTTCATAAAAGGAAACTTCAACTCACTCAGGGAACTGATGGGCAGAATCCCCTAGGACCAGTCTGAGGGTGAAGGAAGTCTAGGAGAGCTGCTTGTATTTTAAAAAAAAACCTTACTAAGGGCACAGGAACTAACTATCCTGATGCACAGGAAGACTAGTAAGTATAGCAGAAGTCAAGCATGACTTAGCAGGGAAATCTTCAGTGATCTAAAACCAGAGCCAAGTCAACTACTAGACTATGGCACAGTTTGGGGAGGTGAGCAGCCCACAGTGATGAAAGAACAGGCTAGGGATTATTTAGAAAAGCTTGATGTATACACGTTCATGGGGCTGGATGCATTACCAGGAGATCAAGAGAAATTATTATTCTTCTCTATTTGATACTGGGGTTGCCACACCTGGAGCACTGTGTCCAGTTTTGCCCCTCAGAAAAACAGGTTACTCTTAGGGGTTGTGGACTTTACATCCTTGGAGGTTTTTAAGACCTGGCTGGACAGAAGCTTCACTGAGGTGATCTAGTTGGGGATATTCTTGCTTGGAGCAGGGAGTTGGTCTAGATGACCTCCTGAGGTTCCTTCTAATCTTAATTTTCTATGATTCTAAGTGGTCTCTGACATGAATGAGGTTAACATTAAGCTTGTTGAGAATGAATATTTGATTGGGGTTGCTTCAGGGGAAGGCATTATTTTAGGATTCATTGCTTACAATCTTTCTATATAGTAAATGTTTCATCTTAAGAATTGTCAAGAATTGTAAGATATTTCAAAAGAAATATTTCACATACAACTACTGATTACTAGAAGAATTACAAATGCAACTGTAAGATATACATTCTGCTGATGTATATTATTAGTCCACAATGCACAGTGAGTTTTGGTAACAAGGACAATAACAGAATCTGGGTGCATCTACATGTGCAAAAGCAATGTTAGTACAGTAATGCACAGTAGAATTAGTCTACTGAGCAGTGTCACTTAAAAGGCATGCTCCAGTGCTACTGCATTTACTGTGCATTTAATTAGTACCTGTTATTACAGGTACTAAACTTAATGCACAGTAACCAAAGTACATACATACACCTATAGATATGTTCTGTGCTCTGTAAACTAAAAGGTTTATTAAAAATCAAAAATATTTCTAATTCATTAAGGACCAAAAATACAGTGAGCAGAAGCTATTTTAATGTGCTCTGTAAACCCCTCTATACTATACTCTAATCTAATTTTTTTTGGAGATTTCAAGAGTTTGATTTCACTGCAGGGTGATTTTCACAAGGGAAAGTATGTCAGAGGTTTGCATACATTTTACAACCGTATCTACACACATCTTTGAATATGTACTTTTTACTGTCTAAAAAAAGAAAGGAGTCTTGGTAGAAGAATCTATGAAAGGTTAAGCTAAGCATTAATCATTTAATGTAAATAGCCTTAAAGGACAGATGGCACATATCCATCAGCTATAACATCCATTTAATTTTAATGATGTCATAATAAAAGATATGTACTTCAAAGACATTTTCACCCTTTCAATATAATTTATGATCTTTTCATGAAAATCTCTAGTCACAGATTTGCTCTGGGGCCAAACTACATTTATTGGACATCCTAAACTCTTAGAAATAATGGAATATTTTGATGTTGAAGAATAAAACAATTTTATAATTCATTTTAGTGACACTGGATAGTCTTCCTAATACTAGCAGGTCTGTGAAACTATAATATAAACCCAGCCAGTAAGACATCTGTCTCCAAGAATCTTCCTCAAGTTAAACTTAAATGGGCATGCATGGTTTAAATGTCTATACAACATTACCTTTGGACATTTTTTAATTCTCTAATTCTATTCCCAAAGTGCATGAAATAATCATTTCTTTACTTATCCAACTTCTTCTCAGCAGTCCAGTACTGGAAGAAGATTAAGCCCGTATCTTAATATTTTATGTTATTTTATTAATATGGTATTTGTTATATTCATATTTGGTATTGCCTGTATTGTATATTATTTTAACACATCTGTTTTATCTATTTCAAAGAAACAGAGAGAAAATATGGGAAAAATCTAGGGCAGGGTTGACTTCTTCATATGACTAGTTTATTATGCAGGTATGTATCACTTGTACAGAACCAGTACTAGACAGTATTTTGAACTTGTCATTGACTCATGCTAATACTTGCAAAGGCTACACAAATGTACATGGTCAATTGTAAGACAGTAGCGGCAGATTTTGAAGCCCTCTTCTACAGCTTTTCCACCATTCTGGTGATGTTAAACATCCTTAATTTCACCAGTGAAAAATTCCTCTTTCATTGTGGAACTCTTTATTTTAACTTCTACGCCTCAATTTTATCTCCCTCTCTTAGCATAGAAGTATATATTGGGGACATTTTGAGGTGGTGAAAATAAGTAGAGCTACAGTCTTGTACTCCAGTCTATTAATGCTCCACCTCTGCAGGGCACTTCTGTTACAGAAGATTATCAGCCCCAGAAAGTATATAATAATGCATATTGCATGTTTTACTTGGAATTCTTGATTTATAAATCACACAGTCTCCTATATCCATTTTATTCATGGTCTCACCTTATTCACATGAAATAAATTTATTTTAGAGGGATAGTTTTCCTAAAGTTTTGACTGTTAATTAGATTTGTGCTATTTTCATAATATTCTATTTAATGTAATTAATACACACTTGGGGCAAAATTCTCCCTTTGAAACCACAGACTTGATCAAAGTAAGTAGAGAATTTTGCCTTGTGTGCTGAAACACTTGAAAATGCTTTCACTATGATTGGTAATGAGATCTCATATAAATGATAGCAAACATTTAGTATTCTATACAGGGTGTGAAAGAGTGCTCTATACATTGTTTTTTTCATTATGCTGTCATCCAAGAAGGATAAAGCAAATAAACGAATACTTGCTTGTAAAATTGTGCAAATGGCACATACAAAATGCACTCAAAATGACTGTATTAAAGATGTGTACACAAGACACGCATTTCTAGACAATTGTCCAGATTTACTATTTTTGCCAATCCAAACACAGCAAACCTCATCAAAAATATAAGGCTATAAACACACATCTCATTTGGACAGGGACTGATTGTCCTGGGTATTGACTCTGATCAAAACAGCTTTTATGCACGTAGCCCTTCCAAACTGCATTGCTAATCTTTTACCATTAGGTAGCCAGGGAGAATACGGAGCCTGAATCGTTTGTCACCGGACTGAATGACTGCTATGAGCACAAGCACACATTTATGATCAAGTGGTTTACTTTAAGCAGCATGATTGTAGATGAGGTTCCCTTCTTGAGCTTGGATTTGTCAGTGTCCGGAGCCATGCCATAAATATAATCTAAGTAAATCAGGGAAAAGGGGGAGGGTGAGCAGGATTGGGGTGCCTGAGATCAACTTAACCCTACACTTAGATTCTTCTCCATGGATTGTCACCTTGTGTGGTAGAAAAGGCTGCATGTTCCAATGATCCTGAGAACAATGCCATCTGGAGCTCATGCTCCTGGTAGGGCCACCCATAGTGGTAAGATTGAGGGGAAAGTTCCAGACAAAGAATGACCCAAGTAGACCTCAATGGAGGAGCAGACAGAGGAAGACTCTGACCCCAATGGCTGTTCAGGTGGAAAAAGGCTGCAATGGAGAAGTGGCCCCAGTTATTTTGGTTTGTCATGCCACTGAACTTGGCCACCAACCGCCAAGACTATGTGGACCCAACTATGCACCAGAGTCCCCATACTAAACATGCTATGTGCAGACTTCCATCAGGTCCAAAAGCCCTGTGGTGATGGAGGATTGGCGATTGGGGCAGGGCTGTGATACCTGGAGGCCACCAGCTAAGAACCTGCACACAGGCAGTAGATGTGCCATGGTTGTCAGGCACCTGTGTCAGGACAGGGGTGTCCTTCAGACGCTGCATCTGTGACCTGGCACCCCTTTTTAGGATACCCTCTGCTCACCCTGATGGGGAGGGGGCTAGAAAAGGTGCCCCCAAAATAGGCTTTCCTATCTCTCCTGGCTGGAATCTGCACCCAGTGGGATTACCATTCTTGTGGTCCAAGTAAGAAAAAGCTAAACTTCGGAACTGGAAATGCAAGAATACTCATCGATAACTCAAAGAGTGACTGCCCAGAAAGACTGGACACTTCGATTGATCTAGTTAGGTCAATCTAAGTGTAAGGTCTGCATATGAGTGAACTAATGAGATCAAGCAGTCATTTTTGGCCAATCTAGCCTTCCTGAACATATGCAGAATTCAGTATTTAGATGGACCTAACCCTTGTTTGGTTGATCTAAGTGTAACTTCTGCACTAATTTGGTTGATCTAGGTGTAACTTCTGCATATACCTTATTAAATCAAGTGAGCCTCAAATACCTTACAGACTAACACAGTGTTGGGGGTGAAGAGGTTGGGAGTGTTAGGATATTTTATTCTGCATATTTCCTGGATACTTGAAGTGGAACAATGGGTGTGAATTAACCAAGAACAAAAGTATTTTTCCAGGGAGAAATGCAAGGTTTGCAAGCCTAACAAGGTAAAGGGTATCAAATAGGGCTGTGTGAAGCTTTGAGTGGTGATTCAATTTGGAAGAGATTTGGCCAAATTTGGTGGCCAAAAATCTGAATCTGAATCTAATCAGGGGACCAATTAAAAAGTCCAAATTTAGTCAAAGCTCTCCAAATCTTCAGAAAAGATTCAGAGAGCTTTGATGATTTGGGAACTCAGGGAGCTGCAGCTGAACTTGGAGCTGGCAAGTATGGATGGGGGAACGGGGAGACTGGAGGAGGGTGAAGGGACCAAGGGGGGACTCCTACCAGCCCCCAGTCCCTGCCTGCTCTCCCAGCCCCTCCTGACCCCCGCATGCTCCCCCAGTATCCCGTTCCCCCCCAACAGTCATGAGGGGGGCATGCAGAGCCCTCCACACAGCAGGGGGCAGTGTGGGGCACCAGGTATTGCTCCTCTCCACCTGACAGCACTCATTGAATTGGGGCTTTGTTTTTTTTCCAACTGCCAGGAGTTGGGGCAGGCAGGACAGCCATTGCTGGGCTGGGGGAATAGGCCTGGCTGATTCGGAGATTTGTCAGCAGCCAAATCTCGAAATCAGATTTGGCCAAATCAATTCAGGACAGTAATTTGAATCATCAGATCAAATTACTGCCCCCCAAAATTGGCCAAAGCTGAAGTGAACATTAGCCACTTTGCACAGGCCTAGTATCTAAAAGTTTGGGTTTAAGATCACAGATCAAAGATGTATTTTCTCAGAGGGTTTTTAAAATGCAATAGTAATGTGCATTTGCCTTCCTGATGTAAAGTCTATGCACCATAATGAGTAACTTATATACACAAGCACACAGGCATATTTGGAGTCTGTGTCATGGGCACATTGGCATTCTGGAACCCTCCCAGAATATATTCAAACAGAATTGGCAACCCTAATACTAACCAATAGTCTGTCATTATAGGTGATTGCTCTAACAAATTGGCTACTGACTATTTTTGAGTGTTTCATATTCTGTTGTTGTAGAGCATTTTATTGTTTTTTATACAATTCATTTTTTTTTTTTTAGATGAAGTTGCCTTGGAGCAGAAGAGGAACATGTTTTAAATCTCAAAAAGTTTTACTGGAAACGAAAACTATTTCCTGCCTAGCTCTTTGGAGGCCAATAAGGAAAACCAAGTGACCCAGACAAAAGTGCTTTACAGTCATTAAGCCTCTATATTACAAAGGCACCTATCATATTTGTCAGATCATCATGTGAGACATGGCCAAGTCTGGTGACCTTTTTCATTTAATCATCTAGCTCTCCCATAGATCAAACAAGAACAAGTTCTGAAACCATGTAGGAAGATAATATAACTTGTAAGTAACTTGCTGCTAAGACCACTTTAACTCAACTTAAAAAATAAGAAAATAACTTTTCTAGAACTAAGTTTATTTAGAACAAAGAGAGTTGAAATAAAACCTCTCTCATATTTAGGATACATTGTGGCACAGATATGTGACAAAAATGGTTATTACTTATAACAATTTTCTTGAGTTGTTAAATGCATTTTCACTTAAGTTAAAATGAATTCTCCTGATATGCCTTTCAGCATTCTGAGCTTTAATGATGCCTAGCACAGCAGTGTAATTAACAGTACCAATGATATATAACAATTCTGTGCTTTCCAGTGGTAGAAACAGAAGGCTAATGCCAGATTGCTTGTTAAAGGTACACCCGGTTGCAAAGTACACCAGATGAGGCAATCCCCCAGTAACCATGTAATGAGGTAAAGACATCTGTAAGATTATTTTAGAACTTAGAATGTGAAGATTTAAAGTCTTTGGTGGTGGTGCAGATGGAATTATTGTCATCCCCACAGACATTGTCAATGGAAATAGATCAGCCTTCCAATCAGACTAGACTGCTAATAGCTCAAACTTTGTTTTTCCATAACAGAGTTAGCACATAGCTGTCCCCAAGTCACTTGATGCAGCTCAGCCTAAAATTAACAGCCGCCATCCCCCACATTCAACCTTTTATATATATAATAAGCATCTACATGTGTGCCTTTCAATATGTGTGTGTGTGTGTGTGTGTGTGTGTGTATGCATGTATATGTAATTATTTTATTTTTCTATTTTCTATTACTATTACTATTCTATTAATATATATATATATCACCGTTTTTAACAGAAAGCTGAGATAGTTTTTGATTAAGGACTACAAGGAAACAAGAACCAAAGAAAGTGGGAATCATTCTGTTCTCACATTAATGAGTTGCACAAGCCAAGCTAAAGCTAGAAAAGAAATGCAGGATTTCTAAAAAAACTAATGATGCATTGAAGGGGCTACGGATTCAGGACTACTATAGTCTTTGCACAGACTCAAATAACATAACATTTATGTAACATTATAAAGTCCTCTTTTATACTTTGTTGAGAAAAACAACATAGAGAAACTTAGATACGTGTCAACACCTTAAAAGATTTTCTGCAATTGTGAAGTAATTATTCTTCAAAATATACCTGCAATAGGTTCATTATTGTTCTTAAATTATGGTAATCTCCAATATCAAGAGAAGAAAGTGGGGAAGGAATCCTCCAAGCCTCATTCTCATTTTGTATAGTTCTACTCTTAGATGAATGTTGAAATACATATATTCTCTCTTGAAGGCCATTGTAGTATAAAGTAAGCTCAGTGGACGTGTTTACACATGCAATTCATGTGACACAATAAGTTCCAGTCCAATTTGTGCCAGAGTTTATTGTTCCCAGGTGCAGTGTTTTCAAATGCACCCAGAACTGCAGGATGCTGAGCCAGTGTGGAGCAGCTTTTGCTGGCAGGGACCCGGAGGGGGGGGTAGGGAGGGATGGTCATCCTGCCAGCCTGAGGCTGCTCCAACCCAGCTCAACGTGCTGTGGAGGGGCTAGCTGGGATGTAAGGATGCTTCATTGTGGGGCTAGCCACCAGGCAGCCCCAAACCTGAAGCAGCCTTGTATCCTAGCCAGCCCATTCACTGTCTACTTGTACATTCACTGTACATAATGCCACTGTAGACTAGTACTTGTGTTGGGCAGTACTATCCTACAGCAAAGTTAACTATACTGCACCCTATTAAAGTCACACATGTAGATGTTGATGGTTTACTGTGGAGCTAATTAGTCAGCTCTCCAATAAAGCATCTCATGTAGATGTGCCCCATGTGAATGATAATTAGACCTTTAAAACAGGGAAAAACATTAAGACTTCCAGGTACAAAAGTTTTACAAAAACAAACAAATCCAAATAGTAACAGACAAGGAGATTACTTTTCTGAAGTATAATTTAACAATGTTCTCATTTCCTTCTTACTGTGGTGAGGGACATTCCAGTTAACTATAATGCTGAAACTTGTTAATGTTGTAATAAAATTCCAGGTTCAAGTTCTTCTCTTTGGGAAAGTACTAGACCCGTTTCTGGCACATATATCACAATTCACTCTGAAAAGTTGTTCTTATCAATGTAAAAACCTCAAAATGATAGGAGCAGATTCACCTGTCTAGCAACAAAATTAGATCTCAGCAGTATCTACTGTATCTGAATTCAAATTAACATAGTCTGGAATAGTTAACGTAATTAATTAACATAGTAGAGTAATTCAATAGCATCATAGTTCAGATTAATTGGTACTGTAAGCCTATATGCATTTTAGGATTAGTCTAAGCAAATGTTTTCAATTAGAAAATCTTTATATTCATTGGAATAAAGTGTTGTGTACGAAGTTCTTGTAACGATCCCATATTTCAAGTGATGTCTTGCAGACAAATATATCATTTTTAATAAATAATTTATTCTACAAATGTCACCTCACTTTCTATTTGTGAATCATCATGGAACAAATTGTCTCAAATTTATTATTTATTTAAGGTTAGTGATTAATTAAACTAATTCTCCATTGCTTAATCCTTGTGTAGCCTTTATTCCTGTACCCACTGGCCATGTCCACACATGCAAGCATGTGTGCTTGCAGGAGCTCAAATAGAAGCAGTGCAAATCTGAGCCGGAGCTTTTTGCTTCAGTGCTTGTGCTCAGAAATGCACTTCGGTGTGGAGCAAATTGTACAACTTGGGGCAAAATAAACCTGCCTGGCTTCTCCCAGATATGTAGCCAGGGGGAGCTAGAGTACAGGGCCAGCACCTGTGCTGTCTCCAGTAGAATAAAAAGGTTCCCTGGCCAGCAGCTTAGGGCTACTTGTCCTCAGGAGCTTCTGAGGCCCAGCCACTTGGCATCTGGAGACATCAGCTCTCCATGCCAGCTGGACTGCTGAAGCTGCCCTGACTTACAGTGGCCCTTGAGCCCTTTACCCACTGCAGCAGTCTGGCAGTGAGGACTGCTGCCTGGCTATGACCTACTGCCATCTGCAATATAATCTGCTTTCTTGCACTTGTTGCGCCATGGCTGCACACCAACCAGACACAGACAGAGACCACACAGCTGCCTGGGCTGTGGTACAGGCCCTGCAGCAGAGTCACTTGAACCTCTGGGCCAACTGCCAGTGGGCAGTTGCTGCACAGCAGCATCACTACATCCAAACAGCCTGGTCTGGAACCAGAGTCACCTGCCTAGCTTGGGTCTGTGAGTACCAGCTGACCCTGCTGGAGAGGGCTGCAACCCCTGCTGTAGCCCTTCACCCCACTACTGCTAGGTCAAGTAAACACTGGTGGGAGTGTATAGTCCTCCCCACCTGGGATGACACACACTGGACACAGACCTTCTGGATGTCAAGGGTCACATTCATGCACCTGGTGACCCAGGTAGCCCCTAACATTGAGCAGCAAGACATTATGATGCATCTAGACCTCACCCCAGAGAAGTGTGTGGCCATAGCCATCTGTGTAGGGGCACTACAGCATGTGTCCTGCACAATACATGCAAGGTGTTTGAGCACCAATGGATGGAGTAGACCTGCCAGGTATTACAGCACACCTAGCAGCAGCTGCAGCAGAGCCAACCAGCCAGACACAGCTTCTCAGATAATAAGCACCCTCTTCAGCAGTGACACTTAGGAGCCAGACTGCAGGATGCCATCACCTCCCAATTACTGGCCTACCCATCTGAGTAGGACACCACACCATTCCTCACCAGCACCCAGTCACCTGCTCAGGGGCCTCCATCCTTGTCCATGATCAGGGCCTCAATAGCACACACAGTATGGCCATGTTGAAACAAAGGCAATTTTATTCCCCTTCCCTCTCAACACAAAAAAACCCTATCTAAACACCACCAGTGCATCAACTTCAAATGTAAAAGCAAATATAAAAATGTATGTGACCCAAGGGAACATAAGAGGGGCCAGGGGCACAGGGAGGAGGGGCTCAGGGGTTAGCTGCCCTACAGCCCCAATCTGGGCCTCAGAATCTGGGCCTAGCACCATGTGTGCATGGGCCATGAGGACATGGCCCAGGGTGCAGCTCCTCAGGGGAGAAGGGTGAGCACTCCTCCTGTGGGGAAGCCACTACAGGCTGGTCTGGGCCTGGGAGAGGGGGAGGTGGAACCCATGTCCCTTGATGCTCATAATGGGACTGGAGGGAATGCTGGGGTGGAGGGGGCAACTGTGGCACCTGTCTTAGCTGAGCAGAGCTGACCGAGGGAAACACTGGTTAATTAAGCAGATGTCAAGCGGGCTGGTGGAGGGAGAGGGTTAACACAGCATACTGGTTGCAAAAATAACTTTTTCTTTTATCTGGTATGCGGCAGCTGCTAGCAGCAGTGTTCTGGGCCACTGCTTGGACTTGGCAGGTAGGCGATTTGTAGATGGAGTGGAAATTAATTAGGCATGAACACGTAATGGTTGCAGGAAGTTTTATTACTTACGTCGCCTGGGTGGTGATGTGCAATGCAGGTAGAAGACTTGCTTTAGTTACAGCTACAGTTGAGTATACGTGTCCGGTTACAATTAAGCAGACGTGATGAATTAAGTGCCGTGAATGAACATGATGAGCCTGTAGGGGATTTAGGGTTATCAGGACATCCGGGGCCCGGGCAGTCATTAGTAGGTGATCAGTCCACTAAGTCACTGTGTGGTGAGTGCAGAGTTCTCTGCCTTGGGTGGAAGTTATGAAACTATTTATAGACAGAGGTATCATAGTATCTAGGGTCAGAAGGGGCCTAGAGCAGGCCATCTAGTCTGACCCCCCGCCAATGGCAGGAACGAGTGTTGGGGTCACAGGACCTCAGCCAAGTACCTATCTAATCTACTCTTCAAGACGCCCAAAGTAGGAGCAAGAACAACTTCCCTAGGAAGCCGGTTCCACATCTTAGCCACCCTAACTGTGAAGTAGTGCCTCCTAATGTCCAACCTAAACCTGCTTTCCAGTAACTTGTGACCACTGGTCCTAGTTACCCCTGGTGGTCCCTGGGAAAAAAAAGCCTGCCCTATTTCCTGCTGATCTCCCCTCAGCAGCTTAT
>JAGPOW010000229.1:3824977-3842017 GCA_030014935.1 Caiman crocodilus
AAGCACTGGACTGATCCTGCCTGAGGTGATGACATTGGGTTGGGTTGGCACCCTGCACCACGTGCAGTAGGGAAGCAAGTGGCAGTGACATTGCTGGGCTCTACAGGATCAAAGTGGGTGTTGGGGAGGAGGCCTACATTACTATGAAACAGAGTCCCCCAGCTGCTTTGTGCCCCCCCCCCACTCCTGCTGCACAGAGTCCAGCAGCAGGAACCTGCAAGCATTGGTTGGCAGCTCCCGGGGCTTCTATCATGCTGCATGTGGCTGGAGGTGCTGAACTGGCCCAAAGCCACCTGCCCACCCTGGGCAAGAGCTGGCTGGGTCCTGCCCGAGGTGGGGCAGGAAGCATCAGGCCAGATCAGCACCTCCAGCAACCTGGGATCTGAAGGGTCCCACAGCTGCCTCTTCCAGGCAGCTGCAGGACTGGGGGAGAGGGCACACTCCCACCCCTGCCCCCCCACCCAGTCCTACAGCTGTCTGAAAGCCCTAGGATCCTTCATATGATGGCTGGTGGCTCTCAGCAGTGTTGTAGCAGGTCTGCCACTGCTGCACATGGCTGGAGGTGCTGATCTGGCCTGATGCCACCTTCCCATCCCGAGCAAGAGCTGGCTGGGTCCTGCCTGAGGTAAGGGCAGGTGGCATTGGGCTAGATCAGCACCTCCAGCCTGCACCATGGATAGAAGAGGCAGCAGGTGCCACTACCAACACTGCCAGGACCCACCTTGTATCCCACCAACACCCACCCAAAAGCCCCCCACCCTCACATGTCTCCCACCTCTAGACCACACAAGCCATTGGCTGGGTGTTTGACACTGGAAGCCTGCAAAGAGCCCTGGGTTCCCCTTTTAGAAAGAGAATTCCCATTCCCATGCTCCCCTTCTTACCTTGAACTGCCATGGCTTCAGTGTCCACTCTAGAACTTCTCTGCAGAACTTTCTTACTCCAAATAAACCCTCAAATGGGCTGTCTTGCCCCATTTTTATTCTGGGCATGCTTGATGTGATACTAGGAAGAAGCATAGAGACCTCTAGCCCAATACCAGAGTGTTTCTCTGGAGGAGTCCTCCTCCAGTTGCCTCTGGTCATGGTCTCAAGACCATACCTTGCCCTGCTATTTCCCAGCATGTTTTTTTAAAACCCCTGGATATCCACGGGTCTAATTTTCTCCCTTCACTGCCTTGTTCCCACACGTGCCTGTTGTCCCACCTCAATGGGGTTTGAGACAGGCAAGAGGCATGTGCATGCTTGTCTGGAGGTGCCCACTGAGTGCAAAATACTAGCACTCTAATTCATGAGCAGTAAATCTTCACTCTAAATAAATCAAAAGAATGGTGTATTAAGCTGTGGAAAATTGGGGGATCACAATTGTAGATTATAAGATAAATGTCTTTGAAAGCTTGTGGCTAAGGAACTAAGATATCAGTGAAATGTAGCTTGGATTTATACAAGGAAAGGGAAACACAGATGCATTATCTTTGATGAGATAAATATTAGAGTACTTAAACGGGAATCAGAAACTCTACTGCACATCTGTCAATTTTTAGAAGGCATACTGTAGCATACTGGATCGTGTATAAGAAAGGAGTAAGAGAAAAGATAAGGAAAGTTGTATAAGCAATCCAGAGGGAGAGCACAACCATGATCAGAACTGAACAAAAAAATGACAAAACTGTATGACATCAAGATCAAATGCTGGGTTCAGTGATAGTTAAGGACCTACTTAACTTGCAGTGAGTTGAAACCATTTTCACAGCTTGCTCACAGTATAATAGGCTGATTGTGTGGACATTTCCCACCAGCCCTGCCCCTTACTGTAGATTGGTGGAGAGGCCTCACCATCACCACAGATTGGCAGGGAGGCCCCATCATTACCAAAGACAGTCAGTAAGTGTCAAGCACATGATAGTCACTGTATGGAGTGCTACATTTTCCAATTATCACAGTAAGGATTGAGAGATTCTAAAACAGTGTATTATGTAAATAATATGCTGGGGTGGTTGGGTTAATTGATTACACAGGAAATTGTGGCTGATGGAAAATTTCCTAGTGATTGCAGATACTACTGGTTTTCATAGCCTCTTCAAAAAACTATGAAACTGCTAATTACATAGGTCCCTAATGATTTCTGACTCCTATTCATTCAAATTAGAGATATATGAAGAGAAGAGGCACCTTGAAGAGTACTATAGCTGCTACTATTGGCATATGATCTTGGCAGGAACAGTATACAGGTTGCAGAAATGATGTGTAGATTGTTAGAACCAACTAGTGAAAGATGCTGTTGCCATTCCCATGATGAATGAATTAATTAATAAATAATGGTTAGTTTCATAGGTGAATGGTAGTGAAAGACATAAAAAGCAATAGCCTGAACCAGGTATGAGCATTCAAATTTTTAAGACCTACATTAAATGAAAAGGCATTTGTGAAGAAATAGTGAGATAAAAGAGTAAAATAGAATGGAAGAGATGGAAAGAAGTTTAAAGTATTCTTCAAATAATTACTACAAAAATATGCCAAGAACTGTTCCATCAAAACTTTTGACCACCTCTACTAAAATAACAATGTGTCCCAAATTTCTAATTCTGTTGTAAGCACTGAAAAAGGGACATAACTAATAAGGCTGTGTGAAGCTTCAGGTGCTGATACAATTCGCAGGAGATTTGCCCAAGTCAGTAGCTGAATCTCTGACTCTGAATTGA
Organism: Caiman crocodilus; assembly: GCA_030014935.1. NCBI lineage: Eukaryota > Metazoa > Chordata > Crocodylia > Alligatoridae > Caiman > Caiman crocodilus. The sequence continues at coordinate 3,827,679 of JAGPOW010000229.1, forward strand.
ATCAGAAGATGAATTAAAAGGTCTGAATTAATTTGAAGCTCTCTGAGTGGACTCAGAAAAGATTCGGAGAACTTCAGAGATACAGGCAGTCCCTGCTCACTGCCGCAGGGAGCTAGATCCAAACTTCATGCTGGTAAGTCAGGGCCTGGAGAAGTGGGGAGGGAACCATGGTGGGACCCTTACCAGGCCTTATCCCTTGCCTGCTCTCCCGGCCCCTGTGAGTGTCCCTCAACTCCCACCTGCTGTCCCAGAGCCTCCCATTGCTGCCCCATATGGCCCCAGCTCCAGGCTTTTCAAATAAAAGCCCCCATTCACCAGCTGCTGCCAGGTGGGGAGGCAATCCCTGTTGCTCCTCGCTGGCCCACACTGCATGGAGGGCTCTACCATGAGCTCCACAACCCTGCAATCTCTCCCATTCCCTGCACATGGTTGCCCCACCTGGCCCCAACTCCCAGCTCTTAAAAAAATATTTTAAAAATCCCCCACTCATCAGCTGCTGGAGCAGCTTTGGGGCTTCTGGGGGTTTGTGGCAGAGTCCCCCATGAAGTTCAGGGCGATGGGGGGGCTGCGTGGATCACCCCTCCCCAACCTGGCAAGAGCTGGTGACTGTGGGGCTTCTTGTTTTGTTTTGTTTTTGTTTTTTTAACAGCCAGGAGCTAGGGTTCGGTGGTCCAAGCCATCAATGGGGCTGGGGGTGGTCATGGGATGGGGACATTTTGGAGATTTGGCCAGATCAATTCAGGACAGTGATCAGAATCATCAAACCAAATCACTGTCCCCAAATCAGCTGGATACGAATTCAAAGCGAATACTAGCTCCTTCACACAGGCCTAGTAACCAGAATACAGGGCCTGAAAGAAAACCTGAAATGAACATCCTATTCCATAATAATATCTTTGATACCTGCTGATTCAACTATTACTTCTTCTAACAGATTATCTCATATTCCAGTAATATTCTCTTTAGTAGCTTGTTTAAACCTCTAAAACCTTGTTTCCAGTTCTGAGCCACAAATTTATTTCTTTTACTATATAATGAAAGCGAGGAGTTATTGGCAGCTTGTATACAAACACATGCATGCATATGCACCTTTGCGTGCATACAGCTATTGCTTCTTGTTTTGCAGAGGCGGGTTTTATTGGAGTGGTAGAACCTTCTTGAATATTCTATATCTTCTTCAGGAGGCCCCTAGCTAAACTTCTTTTCAGATACAAAATGTTTGCCATTTAAGTATCAAGGTTAAGAAAGAAATATATAAAACATGATGTCATAATACCAGTAGTCAGTGAAAATCTGGCTTTCTTATTAAAAATTCAAATTTTTAAAAGTTTCCTTTCAGTTGCTATTTGCTGGTTTACGTATACATATATTTGGAGCAACCCTGATAGCATCTTTCACAAACAAACAAATTATAATGACTCATGAGCCTTGTTTTCTTTTCAGGCTCTGAAAAGAAAAACACATTACCCCCAAAAAGTGATCTGTTTTTGAGGGTATAAGGATCATTTTGTAATAAAAAAATTCCAGTAAGAAATCCTATACAAACTTTATACAAACTTTAATGATATTTTAATCCTGTTGCTTTGTCTGTTTTTAAAAAGAATCATTTTTTCATAACAAAATGAAATGTGTACACCACAGAAAATTATAGAATTAGAAATGGAACCATATACCCTTCAGACAGAAAAAGAAGCAAGGAAAATTATCTTGTATTCAGAATACTGACTTGACTAGGGCTATGCTAATTTATTTGATTTGGGGGTGTTACACTAGAATTTTTTTAACACAGGTCACAAGCCAACAGATTTATTACAAACGTACAGAAAAAATACATGTTCAAAGTTCAAGCACTAAAAATGGTAGCTATAGAAGGTTTTTATTCAAAATATTTTTTTAATGGATTAATTTAAGGAAGGTTCTTTATCCTACTTAGTAGGTCCCATTCTGTTTGGTTATTTTATTCTACTCCTCAATGAAAATAATCATAGAATAATACACAATCAGGATTGGAAAGGACCTCAGAAGGACATCTAGTTCAACTCCCTGTTCAAAGCAGGACCAACCCAACTATATCATGCCGTCCAATGCTTTTTCTAGTAAGATCTTAAAAACCTCCAAAGATGAAGACCCTGCAACTTCACTGGGTAACCTGTTCCAAAATTTTACTACCCTTCTAGTGAGGAAGCTTTTTTTTCTAATGTCTAATCTAAACTTTCCTTGCTGCAACCTCTTCCGTTACCTGACCTGTAGTCAACTAGATACTGCACCACTGATTGCTACCCTCTGAGCCTGATGATCCAGACAATTTTCTGTCCATCTTACAGTTTATTCATTCATTCATTCCAGACTGCCTTAGCTTGTTTGTGAGAATGCTGTGGGAGATGGTAGCAGGGCACTAAGGTGCCTGCTACTGAGACAGCCAGGAAGACTCCTCAGGTGCCGGTTGCTGAGGCAACTTGTGGTAAATAATTACCCACACCTGCCAAGCTACCGGATGAGAAAGGGCAGGGCCTGGCTTCTATATAAACTGCAAGCAGGAGGCCAGGCGACAATTGCTGTCCGGAAGCCAAGGAGGAGGGAGCTCTCAGCCATGTTACAAAGGAAAGGTCTGAAGAAGGAGCTGCATCATATACTGCAGAGAGAGAAAGGATCCCTGGTAGGATTGAATGTTGTTATGGCCAGGTGGCTTCTGTTTACATTGTAGCCAAGAGGCTTGTGTTTGTGTTTGTTACAACGGTGGTTTGGGTGAGGCTGGGGGGGGTTGGAGGAGGTCTCATAGGGGACTCACAGTAGTGTGAGGACCCCAGCACCAGTGAGGGCACAGCATTTGGGGTGCACGGACCCCCAACCCCAGAGAGGGGCAGTCGAGAAGCCCCAATGTGGACGTGGTGAGCCCCAGAGAGGGAACATTACTGAGCAGCCCCAGTGTGGGTGTGGTGAGCCCCAGAGAATGGGGTAGCCTTGTGATGAACCTGAGAGAAGGGTGCCATGACTGAGAAAGCCCTTAGAGAAGGGTGTGGAAAGAGAGAGCGAGAGAGAGATGGGACTGCAGAGAGCCCAAATGCCAAAGAGGGCATGAAGATGGAGAGAGGGACAGAACAATGTCTATTACATCTATGAGGCTTGAGGTGTTGTATTGGGGTGGTAGGAGCCACACATAGCCCACAAGGCTTGAGTACGGGGTCATAACCTTATAGGAGAGACCCCAACATACTCAATAGTATCAGTAATCTCCTGCTTGCATACTAATACCATCAAGATGTGGCAGGAGAGATTAGAGCGGGACAGCAAAGGTCCAAGAGGACTCCAAGGACACCCCACATAAGAGGCAGATGATCCAGAAGATGGTACTGGGGAGGGCGACTGTGGGGGCGAGGTGCCCCCACAGGACCTCGAAGAAGAGAAGGGGGAACCCACAGCCCCCCAACCCTGAGAGCAAGCCCCTAGGTGGGCACATGTACCCACTGAGAAGCAGGAGCCACGGCTGCAGCTGCAGCCATGCGAGCTGCCATTACACTGGCTGTGGCAGCAGCTGTTCCTGGAGCAGAGAACAGCTGGACCAATCCTGGCAGCTGCAGTAGCAGCCGCAGGATAGTGGAAAAACGCTGGCAGAGCCAAAAGAGCAGCAAGAGGAGAGGGCACAGGCCGGTGGTCATTCCATAAGCTTGTGCACGGCGAGGAGAGAGCGCAGCCTGCGGGGTTCAGGCAGGCAGCTTGACCAGGAGCTGTAAGTCTCCTCTGGGAGACAGAGCAGGAGATGATCAGGGAGTGCAAGCCAGGGCACTCTCTTCCCCTCCAGCAACGGCTGATGCTCTGGTGGCAGAGGAGCACGCTGTGGCCAGCAGGAGAGGGGAGATAGCCGAGGCTCTAAGGAGAAGCAGGAACCAGGGGAATCACCCTGCAACTCCTCCGGATTCAGAGGAGTGCCTCTTTTAAAAAAAGGAAAGAGAATTGCTCCCAGAAGGAGGGAGTAACGACCGACAATAGGAGAACTGGTCAGAGGCCCCCATATGAGGTCTGGAACACCATGAGCTCATCATCTAGCAGCTGGCACATAGATGGAGTGCAGGGGAGGCAAAGCCCCATGGACCATTGTGCCAAACGTCTGTGAGTAACATCGTCTGGTGGGAATCCCCACCTAGGATAAATGATCTCCACTGAAGACCCCTCGTAAAGTACATTTTTACATCAAAGTCATGGCAGGCGAGTTGAGGGGAGGGGCAACCCCAGATAGACCAGACGGAGCAGGGGCACAGGTTCCACAACGACCTGTCACAGAGACCATACCAAAAGCCTTGCTATAGTCAAGGTATATTACGTTCATTGGTCTCCCTGCATCTACAGAGCCAGTCATCACAGAAGGCAATCAGGTTGGTCATGTATGATTTGCTGCTGGTGAACCCATGTTGATTGTTTCTAATCACCTTCTTCTCTTCCAGGTGTTTAGAAATGGATTATTTGGCTCCATGATTTTTCTGAGGTGAGGCAGACTGGTTTCATAGTTTCCTGGATCCTCCTCCTTCCCTTTTTTAAAGATGGGCACTATATTTGCCCATTTCTGATTGTCCAGGACCTCTCCTAATCAGCAGGACTTTTCAGAGATGACAGCCAGTGGCTCTGCAATCACAAGAAGAAAGAATCTGATCTTTACATGTACATAGTCTTATAGGACCATAGTAAAATAGGGCTGAAAGGAACTTCATGAAGTAATTTAGTCTAACCCCCTGGTCTTGACACTGCTTAGCTGTGCAGATTTGACAAATTCTCTAGTCATCATTCCCCAATGCTTGACCACCCACACTGGAATCTAAAGTACATTAAACTGCTGCATCATAATACTAGCAATACATACTTCTTAATTTGTGCATGAGGTTGCCACATTTGTGTCTCAATTAGCTTGTCTAACTGAAAGCATAGTCCTTCCACACTGCAATAGGCCCATTTCAGGATCCATTTACTTGTCTGAGAATTTCACACAAAAAACTTACAAGGTTAGGATATTTAAAGAATTAAGGTAAAGGTCCCATTGATTCAAATGCATCCAGGATTAGACCCCTGATGCCTAATCTTCCACAGACTTGCATGTGAGTTTAGCTTTCTGATCTGTAATTTCAGCAAAAAAATTGTATTTATTAAGTGGGGGCATCTACATGTGTATTAACATATTTTAGTTAATGCACATTAAATCTAGTACCGTCATTGTGAGGTACTTGGAAAATGTGCATTAGCCTGTCTTAATGTGCATTAACTGAAGAACAGGGTTTTTAGTGACTCTTTAATGCACATTAAAATAGGATAATGCAAATTGAAGCCGATGTGTGGACTCACCCAATTAGATATAATGCATGGGACTTTATGATATGGTAGATGAGAAGCCATCTTAGGAAAAAAAACTAGCACTGAAGAAAGATAGATACAGAATAAAGAAATGCATATGATCATTCTGAATATATTTTAAAATGTTAAATGAAGAAATAAATATAAAAATACAAAATATTCGCACATTAATTGAAATCATTTTAAGGAAGACTGTTTAGATGAAAATAATACAGCTAAAAATGCCTTTTTATGAACTAGAAATATTTAGATTACTTTACAGTTACATATGCACACAAAATGCATGAAGCTATATCCTGCCAACTTCTTGTAATATATGTTGAGGTAAAAACATACCACACTCCTTAATATGAAAAAAGAATTAATTAACACCTATGCTGGTTATGAAGAAGATAGTTGAGACACAGACAAATTGAATCTGCACAGACTTCTCAGGTGATTAATTGCCAGAACTGAGCATTAGCAATAGAAACAGAGACAAAAGTATCTACATCTTCTTCACAGGGGACCTTTTAATAGGAATTATAGAATTGGGAATAAGTCCTCATTAAGAGGCTAAGAAGTAAACGTCTCTGATGTTATTTGCCTTAGATATTTCATTAAAGTAAGACTACAGCATCCTTAAAGTAGCAGCAAGAAAAATCACTGACACTGAACATAGCGACCCTGCCCAACAAGCTACTGTCAATTGTGTAAATTATGATGTGTATATTTTAGTCAGCTCACATTCAGAAGAACAATTTGGGCTGAAATCTGATCTTTGACATTCTTTTCTATTTAGTAATTAACTACTTTCTCTGACCTCCTCCAGTCCCCCTTGATAGGTCTACTGCTTTTAGCCCCTAATCTTCCAGGCATCTCTGCTCCCTGCCAGTCTTCCTTCTTGTTTTTTCTCCCTCTTTAATACCCTCTTCCAATTCTTTTGTCCATCCTGTGATTTTTTTTTTCTTTTTACTATATTTGTCTCTTGAGGAAAATAAGAAAAAGTGGAACTAAACAAGATTTCTAATAATTATTACTTTGTCTATATGCAGCCTCCCTTTCTCCTATCATTTCTCTGTCTTATCTTTTGAGGCTCAGAATCAAAGGGACTCCTTTTACACATGCCTAAAGTTAAGCACATTCTAAAGAAGGAATTTTTCAAAAGTCCTTACAATGACTTCTGCATCGTAAAATAGCATTAGAGGAATCTCCTGTGTCACCAAGTTTAGTCCCCTGGAGTCACAATCAATAGATCACATTGAAGAGTGAGAGGGGCTGGAAGGTGAACCACAACAAGACATAGAACCCTCTGCACCACTTCAGATATCCACATGTTTCAAACACACACACAGAGTTGTTAAGCCTCTATACCCTAACAACCCCTCAGTTAGATTCAAGGTCAGTTAAGGTTTTAATTCCTCCGGAAACTGACTTACTGCCCAACCCGGACAAGAAGTACAAGCACTACCAATGAAAACTTAACACACAGAAATATAAAGTTAACAGCAAAAGTACATTATGACAAGAAATGACAACAAGACACGATAACAACTAACACAACAGTTTACAACACTATAAATACAGTATACACTTAAGGAACCCTATACCAGTCTGTCACCCTAGGCCATGTGTAGATGAAACAAGGGGTGTGCACACAACACTTTAAAGCAGGCTAAATCTGCATGCCTTGGCAGTATATGAATAATATGCTGGGGGGTTGGGTTGATTGATTACACAGGAAATTGTGGCTGATGGAAAATATCCTAGCAATTGCATACTGCTGGCTTAAATGGCCTCCGCAAAAAACCCCCCATGAAACTCCAAATTACCTAGGTCCCTAATGATACCTGACTCCTATTCATTAAAATTAGGGATATATGAAGAGAAGAGGCACCAAGCAAGCCTTATCTTTTTTCTTCCCCCACCCCCACCTGCCAGAGCCTGCTTGCCTGATCTGTGCAGTGCTTCCCTTCGTGGCTGTGATACCCCCCAGAACTGCCTAAGCCAAGTACCTACAGATGAGTGCTGCCTGGGCCAAGGCCTCCACTGCCACAGAGGGAATCACTAGCCCCATCTACAGCCCAGGTACCGCTCCACCCATTGGCAGCTCACCCTCCCCACCAGAGAGGCAGGTAAGCTAGCGTGCATGACACAGGGTTTTAAAATTGGCCTTAAATTGAAGCAGCATTTTTTTAAAACCCACCACATCTATTTAGGCCCCCTGTTTCATCTATACACACCCCTAGGTGGCAGACTATATCACCCTAGACAGCTGATAGGCAAAGAAGACCTGCTCTGCAGCTTCACACACCTGAGAATTTCTAGGTTGTTCCCTCATGCACAGGTTGGCACTGAGCATCTCATCAAAGGGTGGGTGATACTTTACCTTACCATTGTGATGCAAAGAAGCAAGTGAGTAGTGAGTGGCTGGAAAGAACCCAGCTGATACAGACCCTCCATCATTGCTCCCAAACACTGTTCCAACACACCCTGTTCTCACTTGCTCAATAAACTCTGGGTTTCAAACAACCACAACTCAGACACTACATCAGCTGTACACTAATCACTCTCATATTCAGTCAAACTCACCAGGCAAAGAGGAAGAGAGCATGAGACAGAGCAAGTCTCAGCGAGTCCTTCAGCTCACAACAAGCTCCTTCTCTGATGACAATGACCACAAAAAGATGCACCACCCATACACTGGATAGGCTTTATAGGGCCTAAATCACAACCCTTGTCCATCAAATGGAGATCCAATCATTACTCTTTGATCTCTGTCAATCAAAGTCAATCACAGCAAGGACAATGCAACTCAAACTATTACATTAATCCAATAATTCATTAGCATAATGGTTCTAACTGTTATGTTCCCTTGGTTACCAGAAAAAAACAACTCACTGCACATGCTCAACTGTTATAAGTAGGTCATGACATTATTCAGGCTAGAAAGTTAGACATTCCAGAGAGTCCCAACCTCCAGGCATCTTATGCCAGGTTTTCACTGTCTACAACATAATCCTTCATATAATTAACAAGCTTCAGCCTGACACTGGTGAGGTGTTTTGTCTGCACTTTTCCAGTATTAAGGTTGTTCTTTACTTTTCGGATGGTTAGAAACTTTCTTCTAAATATCCAGCTTTAACTTAGTCATTCTTCATTTACACTCTATTTTTCCTGTAACAATACATTCATTTAACCTATATATTTTTTCCTATGCCTGATGTTTAGTTACCCCTTCCATGAATTTATAAGAAGCAATGATGGCCATCAGCTTTCATTCTGGTAGGCTGAACAAAATGTTTTTATGAGTCTCCTGTCCTCCCATCAGGGATCAGGGATAGTCCTTGCCTTCATCTGTTCCAGTTTGAATTTCTCTATACAGTGAATTGCAGTCTCAATTGGAGGTTTCAGGTACCTGTACACTAGTGTCAGCAACATGGGGAACAAGCAGATGGAGGTAGCCCTCCTATTCTTCAGAGGGCATTATGATCTAGTAGGGATTATGGATACGTGGTGGGACTCCTCACATAATTGGAATATCATGTGGCCATAGAGGGCTACATACTGCACAGAAGACACCAAGTAGGGAAGAAAGGTGGAGGTGTAGCTTTCTATGTGAGGGATCAGTACACCTCCTGGGAGGCTGACAACAGTTCCAAAGAAGAGTGTCTCAAAACCCTAATGCTCAAACTACGGAGGGGGGGAGCATGGTGAGAGAGACATAACTGTAGGTGTATACTACAGATGACCAAATGAGGGGAAGGAGCTCAATCTGGAATTCTCTCAAGAACTGACAGAGGCCACACACATATGGGACATGGTCATCACAGGTGACTTCAATTACCCAGACATCTATTGGGAAGAACACTTGGATAAGTTGGATTGGTCACATTGCTTTCTGACCTGTATTGAAGAACTTGATCTGATTCAGGAGGTGCATGGGCCAACCCAAAGTAATGCTATCCTAGATTTGATCTTGGCCAAAAGAGATTAACTTGGCCAAAGGAGACGAGCAACTTAAATATAGAGGGTAGGCTGGGTAACAGTGACCACAAAACCATTACTTTCACTGTCCATTGCAAAGCATGCAAATCAGATAGCAGGGCTGAAGTTTTATACTTCAAAAGAGTAAATTTTAACAGGCTCAGGGCAATAGTAGAGGAAGCACTGTGGGATCAGGGACTGAGGGTGAAAGGTGTGCATGAAGAGTGGTCATATCTCAAGGACATGATACTTGAAGTACAAAAGAAGTCCATTCCCATATGAAGGAAAGGTAGTAGAAAGGCTGGTAACCCCCCTTAGAGCAATAGAGATATCATAGTCCTCTTGAAAAAGAAGAAAAAGGCGTACAAATAATGGAAACTCGGGACAGTCCTCAAGGAGGACTATACAACAACAGGCTGCTCTTGTAGAGAACAGATTAGAAAGACTAAGGTGGTGACTGAATTTAAACCAGCAACAGAAACCAAGGACAATAAGAAGTCCTTCTTTAGGTAGGTAGGAAACAGGAGGAAACATGCAAGAGTTGGAGCCATTGCTTAACAACTCAGGAGACCTGGTTAATGACACTCAGGAGAAAACTAAATTCCTGAATGACTACTTTGCTTCCGTATTTCACTGGGCTAAAGGGAAAATCATATTAGATAATTTTCAGAATGGGTATGGTAGGAATGACCACCTTCCCACTGTTGACATTGAGCTGGTGCATGATGAGTTAGAAAAGTTAGTGATTTATAAGTCAGTGGGACTGGATGAACTTCATTCAAGAGTGCTGAAGGAGCTGGCTGAAGTCACCATGGGACTTCTGGCAAAACTCTTCCAAAACTTGTGGTGCTCATAGGAGGTCCTTGAAGATTGGAAGAGGGCCAATGTTGTATCCATCTTCAAGAAGGGGATGAGAGAGGACCTGGGCATCTATAGGAAAATCCTGGAAAAATTCATCAAGGGGGCAGGGCATGCTACACTTGCAGAAGGTAGGATTCTGAATGACAGCCAGCATGGCTTTGTCACAAGCATGTCTTGTGTTAACAATATCATCCCCTTCTACAACCAAGTAAGTGGCCACCTGGATGAGAGAGAACAGGTTGACATTGTATACCTAGACTACCAAAAGGCCTTTGATCTGGTTTCCTATGATGTTCTCACGGTAATATCAATGATTTGGGTGTGGAGGGGTAAGAGCTCACTGGTCAAGTTCACAGATGACACCAAGTTACGGGGGAACATGGTCACACTTGAAAATAGGCTGTAGATACAGGCAGATCTCAACAGGCTGGCAAGTTGGGTGGATCAGAACCAAATGAAGTTCAACATTGAGAAGTATAAAGTGCTCCATCTGAGGATGAACAATCCTCAACATACTTACAAGCTTAGTGGTGCCAAAATGTCTTTACCATGACTGAAAAGGATCTAGGGGTAATAAATAAATAATAGCATGACCATAAGCCATCAGTGTGATGGTGTAGCCAAGCAGGGCAAACAATACTCTGGTATGCATCAACCGATACATCTCAAGTGAAACAGAGGAAGTGATTCCTCCACTTTACTCAGTATTGGTGAGACTGCAGGTGGAGTACTGCATCCAGTTTTGGATGCTGCACTTCAACAAGGACGTGGAAAAGCTTGAGAGTCCAGAGAAAAGCCACCTGTATGATCAGAGATTTGCAAGGAAAGCCATCTGAGCAAAGGTTGCAGGACTTGGGTCTCTTCAGCCTAGAAAAGAGAAAGCTGAGAGGGGACTTGGTAGCTACTTACTGCTATATCAGGGGAATACATCAAGGGGTCAGCGAACAATGGTTCACCAGGATACCCTTGGGGAAAACCAGGAGTAATGGCCACAAACTCCTGGAAGACCGTATCAGGCTTTATACAAGGAAAAACTTCTTCACAGTTAGGGTGTCCAGACTGTGAAATAAACTCCCTTCAGAGGTGGTGCAATCACCTACCCTGGACATCTTCGAGATCATACTAGATGGTCACCTTGCTAGGTGTTATCTGACCCCAGTTATCTTTCCTGCCTAGTGCAGTGGGGCTGGGCCTGATGATCTTGCAAGGTCCTTTCCAGACCCTTACAATCTATAAATTTATCTATATATAATGATGGCCATCCCAAACTCCTCTAAAAAGACTGCATTAAGGGACACATACAATCTGCTGGGATGGATTTAATGTCCTGGGAGGATACGATCCATGATATGCAAGATTGGCACTCTATGAAGGAAACAGAATGAGCAACAGAACACCGTTGCACCACCTTGGCCTACAAAAATCATTTGATCCTTTGAATACCAATGTAATAGAAATAATACATAAACAATATCACTTACACTGATCTCTAGCCAGGTAAGTGCCTAATAGATTTACATCAGTGTAAGGGTAGAAATTGGTCTTTAATCTTTTTTCAATTATAATATTTTTCCTTTTGAACCAAATTTTCCCTTCACTTAAACTGCGTCTATAAATAGGGGAAAGAACCCACACTCATAAATAACAAAAGGGGGGGGTTATCTTCTTCTTTTGACTTAAAATGTTGGGGTTTTTTTCCTTATTATCACTTTTAATTCCACTCCTATCTGGTCCAATTCTACTCACCCAAAAAAAGATTAATCTACTAAGTTTTTAGAGTATGCCATGTTTACTTATGGCATTTGGCAAAATAAGTCTCGGGTAAATATTACATACTTAAATGTATTACCTGGAATATATGAGAATATATGAAGTAGAAGAATGCTTCAAAATATTAATATCTGACATTCTTTTAGAGGGTACCATTTTCATCCAAAAATTCATACAAAGTATAGGAACAGCTCTCAAGAATTTGAGACTTTATGAAATTTACAGTTTACAATCACATAGGTACAGGTTCAAGTATGATACAGAAGAGGGATACATTATCATTATCTCTGTGTAAACTCAATGGAAAATAAAGCCCACAATATTAATTATATGCTATACAAAGTGCTCTCCCTACACTTGGAGACATTTCAAATTTCACTCTTGTTTAGTTCCACTCTAGACACAAATTAGATGGCAATTTAACTGAAAAAGGGAAGCAACCCCTGAAAATTGCCCTTTTTCTTTAAAAAAAGGTAACATGGTAAATATACAGTAATGTAAATGGATCCATTTCCTCAAAATGATATTTGGATTACATTTTAACTGGTTTATTAGTTACAACTGTAGCAGTTTACAATTTACAGTACAGATACATTCCTTTTATTTTCTTTCCTTTCATATAGGGAAGACCAAATAAAATTATAAATAGAGAAAGATACACATACATAGAAGGGATATTCAGTCTTAAAAAATTCAAGACAATTTTTTCTTTGAAAGAAACAGAGTAAAGCAGACAACATGACCCCATACAAACATGTTTTTGCTTATGCTGTACTACATGTTGAGATACCTAACATTATCTCTCCTCCTAACATGTATAGCCAAAATGTATTTATGGATTAGAAAATTGCTGTTTCTCTCATTGTCCACCAATCTCTTACAACTTTCTTGTAACCCACAAAAACAACACTTTGAGAAGTACATGCCTTCACAGGAATTAGAATTTCTCATAAATATTTATACAAGCAGAAACCTTACTTTCATGAGCATGTACAAAAAGATCTAAAAATAAATGAAACATTGTCAAATCAGTAACTGGGTAAAATTCAGTAGAATTGGTCAAAATGAAGAAAATATTTAAGACATATTTTCAGAAGTTTTAAAATTAAAGTAAAATTTCAATACAAAAATTCTGATTGCTTCATTACCATTGTAAAACCAATATTGATTTTGAAGGAACATTTTTTTTTTAATTTGAAGAATGTTTTTGACATTTAGAAAGTTTCAAAATTTCTTCAGAATTATGTTCCACAGTTGGCTTTTACAAACCAGGACATGCACTGGTCCAGTTTACAATTGTATGCCCTAATTACCCCAAAAATACACTATCTGCATTAGGCGGTGATGGCAATTTAGAACTAGTTTTACTGACAAACTTTTTGTGAGAAGAATAATCCTGCTATACCACTTAGTTTTTTTAATCTTCCATCTAATAGGAGAACAGAATTATCAACAAAGCCCACTACTAACCATATTTTGAATACTGTATTCCTGTATATTCTCCTGCTTTCATTCTTGTTCAAATTATTTGTTACACTGAGAATGAATATCAAGGTACCCTTGCAAACTCCCCTGATAAACAGCTCTTCACATGAAGGCTAGGGACAGAAGTTACACATAAACTGATTTAAGTGATCAGAAAATGGTATAACCTGTAACAGAACAGAAGATCAGTGCACATAAACCAATTTCAAACTGGCTGAAAGTGGTTTAAGATGCACCTGATTGAATGTAGTATCAGACTTACCATAAACCAGTTTATGAAACTTTTGTCCCAGACCCTTTCCTGGTTTAAGTTAAATCATAGTCCCCTGGCATTCCAGCATGCTCTCCTGCCCTGGGCTGGGCAGGGCTGTGCTGCCTGCTTCAGTAAAGAAGGGCTGGGGGGAGGGGCAGGGACTGCCCCACCCCTAAGCAAACCCAGGCTGGGGTCTGGGACCAGGGAGGGGGCTTAACCCCCCCTTCCATCAAGTAAAATGGTGCCTGCCCTGCTAAATTGAAACTTACTGCTGGCTGCAACCGTAGACTACAAAGCCCAGGTTTCAGGCATGCTCTAGCACCCCCCTCCCCTCCTGCTGCTGGTCTGAGCCATTGCAGGCATGTGGCTGTATTTCCTGAATTGAAAGCAAATGGTTATCCAGGTGTTACTCAATTTCATCTCTGCAGCTTAGACTAACCTGCAAAACTGAATTGATTCAGCCTTGGGCTTTTTGACTGTACTTAGATGAAAGGATCAAAATGTCTTCTGGAATCCTTTTTTTTTTTTTTTTTTTGTCAATTTCCTTTCTTTCTGTTTTAAAAAAATGATCTTAGTAAGAAGCTGTAGGCTAAATGAAGACATTACCAGCTAAAATTCTTCAGTCTCTTAAGTGCAAGTCAACTCCTGGAATTGCCATTCCTGTTCA
>JAGPOW010000229.1:3842117-3867732 GCA_030014935.1 Caiman crocodilus
ATCTTAGTAAGAAGCTGTAGGCTAAATGAAGACATTACCAGCTAAAATTCTTCAGTCTCTTAAGTGCAAGTCAACTCCTGGAATTGCCATTCCTGTTCATAGGATGTATGCAGAAAACCCTGGCTTCACTGAAATCTCTAGGTCTTTTTCTTGCAACTTCAGGTTTACATTATGAATCTATGGGTTCTAAACATTATGTTTACAAATAGGAGGAAACACTTATTTATTTCATGTGCAGCTATTCCTGCGTTTCTTTTTTTCCTCAAAAATTTAAGGAATCTATTTTAAAACATTTTCTTGGTTTTTCTTCTTTTTTATCTTTTGCTTTACATTTTATTTGTGATGACTGGCTCTAATGAGGTAAGAACTTCACATAACTACTTTTTTTGTCTCCCTTGAATCCTTATTTCATGCAACTGTTTTGTCTTCTCTTTTAAACTATAAGATCTTTCCAGCAAGGTTTGTCACTTATTGTATGTTTGTACTATAACTAGCAAAATGGAACTCTGACCTAGTTAACTCTTCAGAAATAAGGCAATAAGGTTGCTTAATAATAAAAAATAGAGCTATAGTGTTTCGTACTGTAATATCTAATTTATATAAAAACTTGATTGAAAAATGGGAGAAGGGTCTATTAACTAGACAGACTCAATAATAGAATTTGAAGTTTTCATCTACTAATACGGCATGAACAAAAATTAAAAATCACAGAATCATAGATTGGTTTCCAGAGGGCATGTTTCTCATATGCTTACACTTCACTAACACTTCATTTGTACTGAACTGAAATTTCATTGCACATAGCTTTATTTATAAAAAGTAAAGCTGCACTGTCTTACAAAAAAATCTTTGATAGAGAAAAAATATATAACTCTATTGCTAGAAAGTATTAAGTTGCATTTTAATTCCATCTGAGTTGCACATAGATGTTAGGGTGACACTATTTAGATCTTGGGGAGCACTGGATTTGCAGTTGAATATAAGACTTTAATCTGTGTCTCAGCAAAAGCTGCTGGTCACAAGGCAGAAAGATATATTAAAATAACATTGCAAACACTTAGACAAGCAGTTTTCTAAATAAAGTCATAGTATTAGAGCCCATTGTGTAAGAAAAACAAGATACAGCTCATCAGCTATCATCAGGAGATAAAGCAGAAGTACGGCCTTGGAGATGATGCTGAAATCAGCAAAGAACCAGAAAGAACCAGAAATAAACCACAATTGACCGGGAGAAGACAGGGGTCAAAGTCTTGCACATGCGCTTTTAGCAGAATGGCATCTAAATGAAGGAAATGCATAGGCAATACCATGCTAATGAACTAAGCAGTAAACAGAGGTGGAGTTTGAGATGGGAAGAGAAATGGGTGGAACTGAAGGAGGGACAAGGGCAGAGTGAGTGTTAGAAAGTATGAACCAAGGTGTATAAAATGTGAAAAAAACTAATGTTTGGGGCGGCTCCCTGGTTTGTTGATTTTTTTGGGAGCTAGTCCGAAGTTGTCTCCATTTTGAATAACGCTGTTGTGACCAGTGTGTGCTGGTGTTTGCTCTGGCTAATGAGTAATAGGATCCATGAGCAATTGGATCATTGTCTCCCTAATTGTTGGGCACCGCATGGAGTCAATGTCTAACAACAGAAATTTTTTAAAATTATTTTCAGCCATCCCTGTTATTGCTTTTGAGGTGCCAAAGGTGTCTTCATGAAACTGGGTTTAAATCATATTAAATGCATTCCAGGAAATGGGTTCCCAAAGACACATCCCAATTAAGGGCCATATTATGCCTTCAAGTCACACCCTAAGCCAATCAAAGACAATGAAATTCCATTGGTGAAGCCAAGGATAGATTTCCAACTTCTTACTCATTACTTAGCATAGCACAAATATACTTAAGACCTTCATTCCATTCTGAAGGATTTTAGTTGCTACAGAAAAATTTTCTACATTCAAAATGAAAAATACCTCTGGAAGTAGTGATAGCTCAAAAACAACAATGCTCTTTGTTGTGGCAGTTATAGTAACCAAAGTGACAGGAAAAAAATAGGAAGATGTGGGAAAGGCTTCCATTTTCTGAGCATAACTAGGAGGAATGTGATATTGGATTCTATGCTCTTACCACGTGAGCTTCCAAATGGAATCTGGGTGGAATTCAGTAAAGCGATTTGTTGTTATGCAGTGTATCGAAATAAATTAAATCTCTTACCAGGAGTGTAAGTACTGATTGATCACTGAACCTCACATAGCACCAAGCATGAAAAGAAAATGAGAACTTTGAGATAAATAATAAAAACAGTTCAAACTTCCACCAATGCTGAATCTTTCAGTGGAAGGTGACCAAAAGAAGTTCAAATAGCATCCCCTTCTGTATTTCACAAGCAATGAGTAAAACATACAAACATATAATGAAGACAGCTTTATTTTTTACAAAGTCTGCTTCCGACACACTTGATGTCTTTTATAGTTTTCAAATAAGTCAGAGGAGAATAACTTTGAAATTGTAATTCAGAAATGTAAGGAGCACTGCCCTCCTGTTAAAAAGGAAGCATACAAGAAACTTGTTTTTATTCAGATGTGTGAAATTATGGTGCAAATATGCACAGGTCTGTTATTGATGCAAGATTAAAAAACCAAACTTGCAATTTTGTGAGAATAACTGAATTCCTGATATGAGAACAGATCTGAAACAAAATATTCAAAGGAGACTACTGGGAGATACAGAATTTACTCTTGACAAGGCAATTATACTTTGCTAAGCAGCGGAATTACACTGTCCAGAATGACTATTGTAAAGAGCAGGCAATGCTCTGACACTATAGATGTGATTGAGGAACTAGGACAAGAAAAGCAACCTGATACGGAAAGGCTTGCAGAGCTCAGAGTTAAAATTGAGCAAAATTGCACATGGAACTGTACACAATATGGCAAACAAGATAAACCAAGATAATGCTTGACACACAAAAGCAGATGCTAGAAAAGTAATCACTTCACAAGAGCCAGCAAATACCAGCAGTGTGAATAGTGAAAGTAAAGAGTACAGGGACAGATCTAGCCGCTCATTTGAATTCTGATAAAAACAATGGAAAACATTTCAGCAAAAAATGAGTGGGGACTAGACCAGCAGCTTGAAAGCAATAGGGACATTTAAATATTGCTAGCAAAAAAGTTCATACATTTGTGGAAACTTTATTAGTCATGCTAAAAAATAGGCCACAGACAGTAGGAGATAAGCAGGTAAACTTGCATTTACATTAGTTAGCTTGTATCTAGGAGATGAGAATGTGAACTAAACATAAGGGTAAAGAAAAAATTATCAAAAATATGCTTACATTAGTAAGGTAAATGAGTAGTAACTTCAATATGCTTACAATAGTACAGGCCACAGGATACCCATTATTGCGTTAAAAACATTGCATGCCCTTGGTCTCATCAAGATAGCATTTTAATGGGTAACAATGGCAAGAAACCAAAACAATGATGATAAATATTTGAGGACAGCTTCCAGAGGAAAGACAAACTATCATCAGAGCACATAATAACCAAAACAACTGCCTTAATTTGTACATGTAGGTAAGTTCACGCGCTCACTCCAAGACAGAAGCTGAAAGAAAAAATGCACATAAACTACTCATAAAGTGAGTAGAAGAAACAACAAATTCAGTAAACTCACTAGTTGCTATGGGGCAAAAACCAGAATCTTTGATTTACATCTTTTTAGAGAGTGTAAAGTACCTGTACTATTTCAATGAAAAGAGGATTTTGATGTTATGGAGCTTAATATGATTTCCAATAGATAAGGCACTGATCTGGAGAAAGACATTAAAAGGGCATAGCTAGATGCTCTGATCAGCTTTGTAAAGAGCAAGATCTGCTTAGCTACAGTGAAGCAAACAGAATTGTAAATTCTGTGTGATTAAATCAATATATCTGGGAAAAGAGTTAACATAACTAGATGTTTAGGTACATCACAGTAAGGTTTAGATAGGCATCCACATACCTGCCTCAACACATAGGGAAGGGGTATAGAAAACTGTAGGTCTATGTATGGTTTACCCATTTGGTCCAATAAAAGATATCTCCCACAAAAATCTCTCTAAGATTTTGAAGGGAAATTTGTGGCTAAACTAGTTTCCTGATTCAGCAGCCTTAGAACATTATCGTGCAAAGATATCCAGGATACATACAATATAAATTTTAATAAAATATTAAAGAGACTGAGGTAGTTAAATACAGAAGTCCAAAAACCTTCCCAAAGCTTATTATCAATTTAGGGGAAGCTCCCATTCCTAGCTAGATTTTGCCTAAAGGCAATAAGCATGGTGATTTCTAAGATAAGACAGACAAAGATGGAAAAAGGATGTAGAAAGGCCATTTAGGAACTGAAAAAGGATCTCAGCTGAACAACAACACTAAAGAATATTTTAAGACTTTCTATATGTATGCAAACTACAAATCAAGTCAAGAGAAAAAGCCAACACAAGTAGCATGAGGGGAAAATGTTTTTCTAGAATAAAGTAGGTATAGCTTGAATTACTTCGGTAAAAAAAAAAACCCTGACAGTTTTGTCAGGCACAGTAATTAGTCACAATGAGTTTATCTAAGTCAACCCCAAGTATGCAGTTGGTCCAATAAAAGATATTGCCTACAACAGTATTTAATTCTTAGGAACTGATTGCGGAGTTACTGGGGACTTATAGAATTGGCGGGAGGAAAATAAGGCAAAGCAAAATAAAACAAAAATAAATAGGATTTGAGTTCCTGGGAGATTCCATCACTTCTTGAAATGCATGATTTATGTCTCCAGAACGTAAAATAAAGGTCACAAACAATAGAAATATCCCAATAAATAACTCCATGGTTACTTAAAGATGTCACCACAGATGGACTTAGTATAGAACAATTAAAAACATCTTCTCCAACAGCCACAAGGAAGGAAAGAAAAGAAGCGAGTCTCACATTTCATTTAAGGTGTTCTCATAGAAGCAATATCCATGACAATTTGAGACAATGATGGTCTAGCATAAAGAGCTTGTAGAATCATAGAAAATTAAAGTTGGAAGGGACTGCCGGAAGCCACATAGTTCAACCCTCTGCTCAAAGTAGGACTGTCCCCAACTATTATTCCAGCTAACTTTGTCTAGAAAGATCTTGAAAACCTCCAAGGATGGAAATTCCATCACCTCTTTAGGTAACCTGTTCCAGTGCTTTACTATGCTCCTTGTGAGAAAGGTTTTTTTTTTCCCCCTAATATCTAATCTAAACTTTCCTTGCTGCAACATGAGACCATTGCTTCTTGTTCTGTCCTCTGCCAACACTGAGAACAGTCCAGCTTTTAGAACAACCCTCTGAGTACTTGAAGGCTGCCATTAAATCCCTAGTTCAGTATTCTTTTCTCCAGATTAAACAAGTATAGTTTCCTTAGCCTCTCCTCCCAAGTCATGTGCCCCACCCCACCCCACCCTCACTAGTGTTGCCCTCCACTGGATTCTCTCCAATTTGTCTACATCCTTTCTGTGGTATGGGTTCCTAAACTGGACACATTAAACCAGATGTAGCCTCACCAGTGCCAAATAGAGGGGAAGAATCATTTTCCTCGATCTGGTAAAACTTCTGCTAATACAGCCCAGTATGCCATTAGGCTTCTTGGTGACAAGAGCACACTCTTGGCTCATATTCAGCTTATTGAACACAGAAACCTGTAGGTCCTTTTCTTCTACTGCTTAGCCAGTCAGTCCCCAACCTGTACTGGTGCACGGGAAGTTTTTGATCTTAAGTACAGGACTCAGCACTTCTTATTAAACCTCATGAGATTTCTTTTGGCCCAATCCTCCAATTTGTTGAGGTCTTTCTGAATCTTAGCCGTACCCTCCAGAATATCTACTGCTTCCCACAGTTTGGTGTCATCTGCAAACGTGCTGGTGGTGCACTCCCTCCCATCCTTCACTGATGGGAGGTCACTGATGAAGATATTGAACAAAGCCAGTTTTCTGTTTACATTTCAATCCGTTCATCCAACCCAGACTTCCATAGCTTGTTACAAGAATATTGTGGAAGATTGTATGAAAAACCTTGCTGAAATCAAGGTATATAATATCCCCTGCTCTCCCCAGATCCACAGAGCCAGCCATACAACATAGAAGCAAATCAGGTTGATCAGGCTTGACTTGCCCTTGGTGAATTCATGCTAACTGTTTCCAAATCACCTTCTTCTCATCCAATTGCTTAGAAATTGATTTGTTGATGACATGCTTCATGATTTTTCCAGGGATTGAGGTGAGATTGACCAGTCTGTAGTTCCCAGATTTCTTAGGGATATTTGCCCTTTTCCAGTTACCTATCCTCTCTTCCAATTGCCACATGTTTTCAAAGGTAAAGGCCAGCAGCTCTGCAATCACATTGGCCAACTGCCACAGCAAAATTGAATCCATTCACGTCTGGGCCCATGGAGTTCTACACCTCCAGCTTCTCGAAACAGTCCCTTACCTGTTCTTTCACCACTGTTGGCTGTTCACCTCCCCTTCCTAGCTGTGCTGCTAAGCACAGTACTCTGGTAGCTCACCTTGCCGGTAAAAATGGAAGTAAAATCTCATTGAGTACTTCAGTGTTTTCCACATCATGTCACTAGGTTGCCTCCCCCATTTAGTAAAGGATCTGCACTTTCCCTGATCTTCCTCCTTTTGCTGACATGCTTGTAGAAATCCTTCTTGTTACCCTTCACATCCCTTGCTAGCTGAGACTCCAACTGCACTTTGGCCTTCCTGATTTCATCCTTGCATGCCTGAATGATACTCTTATACTTCTTCCTAGTCATTTGTTCAAGTTTCTACTTCTTGTAAGTTCCTTTTTTTTGAGTTTTAGCTCACAGAAGAGTTCTCTGCTAAGCCAAGCTGTTCTTCCACTTGCTGGTCTTCCTGTGCATCAGGCCGATTCATTCCAGTGCCCCCAGTAAGGTTTCTTTAAAATACAAGCAGCATTCCTGAATTCCTTTCCACCTCAGACTGGCCTTCCAAGGGATCTGGCCATCAGGTCTCAGTGAATTGAAGTCTGCTTTTCTGAAATCCAGGGTCTTTACTTTGCAGATCTCCTTCCTTCCTTTCTTCAGTATCCTGAACTCAGTCATCTCACGGCCACTGCTGCCCAAGTTGCCATCCACTACTTACTACATTCCTCACCACTTCTTAACAGAATGTAAGCAGCAGGTCAAGAAGAGCACAGTCCCTAGCTGGCCTGTTCAACACTTGTACCCAACACTCTCCAGAAATTTTCCAGATTGCCTATGCAAACAGAACAAACTGTTTCCGGACATTCATCGCGCTCATATGACAAGGGACCAGCACACTTCCAAAAAACCCCACATATTTAATTTAATTGACTACTTGCATATTAAAAAGTGCTTTACTGGAAGAAGCATGGTGTTACTTCAATATGGCTATGCAGCCTCTGTAAAGATTAGGTACTTCAGCAGGGTTTTTTGTCACTTTTCATGATGTCTGGTGTGTTCCCCGTTGTGGAAAGGAATCCCACTACCAAACATAATATCTAAGACATAGGAGGTGAGTATTGGGGTACCCTTCAGGGAGAATACAACCACGCATTGTGGCAGCAGAAGCAGCCTCCGTGGCAGACTCTTATCTTCCACTCCAGAGCTTCACAAGAGAGACTTCACGAAGCCAGGTAGGTACAAAGTGGTGCACTGGCTGGGAACCCACAAAGGGACCCAGCTGAAAATAACAGCATCATGCTGCAATCAGCTGTGATGGCCCCTTCTGATGTGTTAGGACAGAATCTTCAGGCCCTAACTGAAATCATTGACATGCAACAGGAGATGATGGCCTGTCAACAAGACTGGTTACAACATAGCCTGGTCTCTTTTATGATGCCCAAAATGACCTGGTAGGATGATCTGGAGGCCTATAGAGCCTATAGAGCCTATAGAGGCTTTTCAATGCCATGTCATCATGACCCAGTTGGACAAGGGTTAGTGGGCTAGCCCGTTGGCACACCAGTATAATATCCCCTACACCAGTAGTAAGTAATGAGCACACAGCATACACTGCCCTATCCTGAGATGAGGCCAGAGATTATGAGCGAGTCAACACCACCATTTTGTACTAGCTCAAAATTAACCCTGAGTATTACAGGAAGCAGTTTCAAGCCAAAGGGGCCAGGATGAGAGGTGGCACTGAATTGAAGTTGGCTCTCTTGAAGTCAAGGGCTACTGCCTTGCTGCAGGCCCTTTACATCCTGTGCTGGATGGTGAATTCCAGTAGGCAATGAGCACTGTCACCCAGGTGGTCAAGAACCTGGAGTTCCCTCACCAGGTCATTACCTGTGGCCAGGACCAAGTCCATCAGGGCATCCCCCCTGGTGGGACTGTGCACCTCCTGGGTTAAGTGGAGGTCCTGTATCTCAGCAAGGAACATATAACAAGTCCCACTGATACCAACAGAAATTCTCCCTTCACTCAGAGACCTGATGGACAGATCCCTTGGAAGGCCAATCTGAGGTGGAAAGGAATTCAAGAATGCTGCTTGTATTTTAAAGAAACCTTAATTTAAATGTAATATGAATCCTGAAATAATGCCTCCCCCTGAAGCCACCCCATTCAACTATCCACTCTCAACAAACTTAATCTTAACCTCATTCATGTCCATGATCACTTAGAATCATAGAAAATTAAGATTAGAAGGAACCTCAGGAGGTCATCTAACCCAACTCCCTGCTCCAAGAAGGAATATCCCCAATTAGATCACCTCAGCAAAGATTTTGTCCAGCCAGGTCTTAAAACACCTCCAAGGATGGAAAGTCCACAACCTGCAAAAACAGTTGGAATCATGCACAACAACAGCAGATTTTCTGGTATGTATTTGATTGATTTTTAAACACTACAGGGAATCTATTTGTATGGCTCACCTACTGGTACAAATTAACTACTTTCCCTAATAAATTCTCCAATATTCTCTAATAAATAATTCTGAATATTTTGTAGTTTGTCCAAATGGGAAGAAATGGGAGTATTTCATTCCCTCAAGTACAGTTTCATGTCTGCTGAAAGCAAGGCATCCAGTTTCCATGTTATACTGTTAATTTCTTATGTTCAAATGTAAGTTAATAACAGTAGGAAAAAGCATATTGTTCCAACCTAATAAGGCATTATATACTATACATAAGGTGCTAGTTATTAGCACTCTTCACAGTAAATTCCTAAGAAACAAAGCAAATCATCCTTAGATGAAGTATGGTATATCAGCTTTTAAAGGTACCAAAGAAAAACCTGGAAATCATTACATGCAAATCTTTTCTCAGCTGAAACGAGCAGCAAACCTTGAAGGATCCAATACTGTAACAGGAGATTAGACTAGTTTCTGTATGCTTCAAATGCATTTCTTTGGACATATCAGACTTACAAAAGAAAAGGAATTTTCATGGATTTGGCAGGAAAAATGAAGTAAAATACTATTATGATAGTAAAACTTGGTGAATAATTTGTTGCACACAATTTGTTTAATGAATGTAGCTCTTTTTTGTTAATGTATGTTATAATCTCATGAACAGATTGCATTTTAAAATATGAGAAGTTGGGCTCAATAATGCAGTGGTTCAAATGGGTTTATCTATAAAAATATTTGTGGCTTCTTGCATTATTATCACACCTGTTGTTACAAAGAAAGAAGTTATCTATCTAGACTAGTGTAAAAATCTTGTCATAAAGTTTGAAATACATAGAATTTAAGTTTTTGATTTGCATTTGGAATTTGACACACTGGTTCTTAAAAGTAAAAGAAAGGAATTAGGAACATAATTGATTTAATTTATTTTTTATGAAAAAGTGAAGCTAATAATGTTTACTAGCCTGCCAGGTATTGTGAGTTTTAACAAACATTGATAAAGCAGTTGTCACGGCGCACCTTGCTGCACCGCTCCTTGTGTATGGAAACTGCTGGGGAGAGCCCTAGCAGTTTGGTCAGGCAGCACAGCTGAGGGTTGCTGAAGCAACTGATGAGAGTCAGCTGACCTAGGAGGCAGGGTTTGGCCCTATATAGCCCAGAGCCAGAGCCAGAGTCAGGCTGAGAGTACTCTGCCAGCAGCTGGAGGGGCAGGAGTTCCAGGAGACAGAAATGTGAGAGCAGCTCACGAGAGCTCCGGAGGCTGGAGCAATGATGTTAAGTAGCAGCCAGGAGACTTATGTAGTTATGGCCAGGTGCCTGATGTTTGGTTACAGCCAGGAGGCTTGTGTTATGTTTTGTTCATAGTGAATTACACTGGTGGTTTGGGCGAGGCTGTAGGGGAAGGAGGAGACCTCATAGGGACCCACAGGGTGTGGGGCCCTGGCGCCTGGGAGGGCGCAATTCAGCACCAGTGAGGGTGCAGCATGGGGTGCAGAGACCCCAGGCCTGAAAAGGGGCAGCATTGAGAAGGCCCATGATGGACAGCACTATTGAGGAGCCCTGTGGGGACATGGCAAGCCCAGAGTGGGGAGCGCCATTTTGAGAAGCCCACGAGGGGCGACTCGTGAAGAAGCCCATGAGGGGCAACACATTGTGAGAAGCCCTAGACGGGGTAGTATTTTAATGCGCCCATGAGGGGCAGTATTATTGAGACACGTGGAGAAGCGCATGAGGGGCGACATGTTGAGAAGGAGACAGGAGAGGCAGCATTTTAAAGAGCCCACAAGGGGCACCGTTGTGAGAAGCCCAGGACAGGCACTGCGAGACAGGTCAGAGGCTAGTGAGGCATTGGACCCCAGCCAGAAGCTGGATGCTGCGGTGGACCCTGGGAGAGACAGGGGTTAACAGCATAGTGCCTCTCTGTTAAGGGCAAGTGCTATGGTGATCCCCAATCCAAAAGGGGATAGTGGCACGGTATGCCCGGCCTTAGAAGAGGGTAGCCGTGCAGTGGAGCAAAAGGACCGGTGGCTCGCTAAGAGAAGCCCCAGAGAAGGGGGCGCTGATGAGAAGTCCCTAGAGAGGGGACACTATTGAGTAAGAAGCCCCAGGAGAGGGCCCGGAGAGAGCCCAGGAGGGGCATTGTCATAGAAGGCATGTAGTTAGACACACCAACATCTGGTACACATGCGAGGCCCTAAGGCCAGGGTGCCTGGAAGGCATCCAGCACACAGGGAGACACCCCGGTGGGGTCAAGAGATCATGGGGACAGATGTCCCAATACACTGTGCTCAGGGCGGTATAAAGGCAGCCTCCCATATACACTATCATCAAAGTCGTGGTGGGCAAGAATTTGAGGGTGCCTTGGGCCGGACTTGGCATGGGTAGAGGGCCTTCAGGAGATCATGGCCCTCCTGTAGGACCCTGCCGTGACAGCACTGTAAACAGTGTTACAATATGTATTTACATTTCTAGTTGAATAAAAGCAGCCTTTGAAATCACACTTGCAAAGATTCCATCTTAATTTCCAAAGATCAAAGCTGTTTCAACGGTATTAAATAAGCAATGATAGCCTAAAGGCACCACTTTAAGTGGATGCTACTGAAAGCAAACACTGTCTTTCACCATTCCACAAACTTCTTATCCATTCACTCACACTGGCAGATGGTTCATCTCGATTTCAGTTGCACCTTCTTGGAACTAACATGCAATTTAGAGATGCTTTTTTTTTTTTTTTTTTTTTTAATAATTCTTATGCCAATAAAGTCTGTTTTAAGGAGTGCATCAAAAAAGACCTAGTTCTCAATAAGCCATACATTCTGATGCTCTTATTTACATTGACTAAAACTTTATTATACATGGAGAACCTTGAGTTCAGGTAGAAAATAGAGTATTTTCCATCATAAATAAGCATATCAGAATCTGTCCCTTTTCAGAAGCACTCCAAACTTCATCCGTTTCAAATCTCTCTCCTGCATTCCAATGCAATATTATAGATAATGGTTCTTTAAAAATGATGAAGTGCCACAAAAAATCTTGAAAGCTGATATTTCTTAACCCAAACACAAATGGCACATAAAAATAAGCAATTGCAGGTAGGTGCAAGTTTGGCAAACTTCTGACACATGTGCTTCTGACACGTGTGAACATGTGCTTCATGTTCGGTAGGTTAAAGGGAAGGTTTATCTACTAAAGAAGTGCTGAGGTTGGCCTCTTATTTCAATTTACCACAGAAAAGTTCTCCAATAATGTTTTAGTATGGTTGAAAAATCGATAGGATCCTCATTTGTGCCCAGATAACCATCAGAGACTATAGTTGATGGTTATATAAAACATTGAAACAAGTAGATTTTAAAATATATTTTTATAAAATTTTTATAGAATCTAATGTATCATAGTTTCTTGTAAAATTTCGTCACAGAATAGTTTATTTTGGAAAAGTCCAACATTTTAGTTTAAAAATATTTCAACTAAATATAATAATAAAAATAAAAATTAGAAAATAGAGTATCGTATGGTATTTTATAGATTTTTTTTTCCATTTTATATGATGTTTATTATTCTAACATGATATCATGACCTATCAAAAGTGGTACTACCTAATGTGTATTATTACCAGGCATCCTGGTTTTCCCTGATAAAAAAAATCTCAAATTCATTAATAAATCCCCCAAAATCCATGATTAAAATGAAAAGCCCCTCACTCACCCCACCACTGTCCCCTGGCTCTGCTGATGCCCCTCACTCCCTCTCCCACCCCTGCCAATACCCCTTGCCCCCCACCAGCTTCCTGGGCTATGTGGCCAGGGACCCGGGTCCACAGTCCCCTGCCCCTCATGGAAGACCTAGACTATTGGAGCAGAGAAGAACCCAGAAACCCCATGCTGTGAGCTCAAACAGAACATTGTCACATGTATAATTTTTGACCATCTCTATTTCAGACCATATAAGGAGTAAGTACATAAAGTGATAAACACCCACAGAGATATATTGAATACCTGAAAGTGACCCAGACCTAATCAATCAGCCAGACCTTTTTAGAGTCACTTCATCTACCCATGTAAGCTATTTATTTAGGGCACAGCAATGCTTATAATAAACAGGCACTAATATGAATTTAAACTACTGGGACAGGAATGTAAGGTTATTTGGGAGTCTCCTACTTAGTCTCTACTTTACTGACAGCTTTCCTAACTTCACTATGTTTATATCTTTAGAGCCTCTCAGCTGTTATTGCCAGTTGCCTCTTTTTGGCTAGGGCTAAAGCTTTAAATCTTTTTAAGTCACTGCCACTACTTGCTTCCCCAACTGAGGATGTTTTCTTATCCCCTATCTACTTGCCTTTTCAGTGAGACAATGAGGACTGAATACGTAGAAGGTATGAATAAATGGTTATATTGATGTGATCCTGGGATGAACCTGGACTGGTCTTGTAACACAATATAACTGTATGCAGGAACAGTTGTTTCATGGACATAGTTTGTGAAAGAGGTCCTCCTACTCCTGCTGTCTATTACCATGGAATACCAGCCACTTAAGGATGGGAAGGAAATACCACAATTCTAAGTTCAGGGATATATTCACTTCTAAACACAGCACATAGCTTATCCAAATGATACTTGGAGCTTTCAAAACTGTCAGGAAAAAAATAAAGCTTGAACCATTCATGATCTTTTCACCAAAAGACAGCATATTTTTATTTATCCCTTAAATGAATTTAAATATTACAAGAAACCTAGGACCATGATAAAGCACTGCATTATATTTGTAGGATAACAGAGGATCATTATCATCCATCATTCAGAAATCAGCTCTTTTGTAACATTGTTATTTTTATTGTTGCTAATAAACATTTTCAATCAATGATACAGCTGTAAATACAATTGCTGTGATTCATCATCTGCTGAAATGACAGTTCTTTATTTACCGCCATTTCAGAAATGTTACATGTTATTTTTTAAATGTTCTCCATCAGGAGCAACATGCTTCTTGTATGGTATTTAAAATATTTAGCACTGGGCCTGGATAATGTAAGGGTTTAAGACACTGTTACAGGTAGGATTTCACTTGTATGATCCCCTCACTGCCCTGGAAATAACATGCTTCATTAATATGGTAAATTAATTAATTAAGCTGAGCAGGAAAATAATATGCTCAGCTTTGTGCTAAGGACAAGAACTCACTACTAAGTTATCCTAAATGAGACCAAGAACTTTACCCTGAATAATTAGTGCAGCTCTTAAAGATGTTAAGGGCTTCCACTTTCACCTGTTCTGACTGCAAAGGATACTAAACACAAGATTCCAGACACTGAGGTGCTCGGAAAGTCACCTCTCCCAGTATTCACACCCTGCCGAAACTGGCACAGCTCAGATGGACTGGCCACCTCTCAAGAATGCCTGACACTTACCTGCCAAAGAAAGTCTTCTATAGTGAACTGGCAAATGGAGTATGCTTTCATGGTGCATCAAAGAAGTGGTACAAGGACACTCTAAATGTGTCCCTAAAGAGTTTCATCATTGACCTAGAGCCCTGGGAGCAAATCGCCATGACCATGCATCCTGGAGGTCCCAAATCCAGAACAGACAATTGGCCTTTGAACACCAATGTACGGCAGAAGCAATGAAGAATTTCACAGCCTAGAAAATGAAAGCCTCCTGTATCCAGTTCTTATTGCTATCCCACTCCTGCTGCACCAGATTATTCAAAGCAAAGATCAGACTTCTAAATTACCTACATACTCACATGACCTAGCCTCCACCCCTCTTTGTTTTCTTCCCTGTCCCTTTGTTCTCCTTTTCCTCTTTCCCCTTTTCTCTTTTTTCCTTCCCCACTTCTTTTCCCTCTTCTTCCCTACCCACACTGGATGTGGTTGTCTTCACCCTCAAAGGACAAACAACAAAGATGTTAACGTGACAGGAAAGTATCACTGTTTCTTCCCAGAATATAAAAAAAAATGTCATGTTTATATCAAATGAAGTGGTGTGAAGGCCATATTAAATGGAGTTGAAGTGTTAGTGTGATTTGCTTATTGATAAGAATAAACAGTTTATATCAAAACATAGCATTAATACACAAACTGCTGTAGAGAGCAGCCAGGAAAATTAAAATTCATTAAAAGCTAAATGATGTATTGATTAGCCTCTGTGCTAAAAGAGAATACGACAGTGGCATTGCTTTAAAAATGAATAAAAAGTAGCTAAACTAATATTTTACAGGACAATTCATACTCAGTGGGAAAGTCTACACATGTGCTTTAATGTGCATTAGCGTATTTTAATGTGCATTAAAGCATCACAAAAAACTGTGTTATTTGATGCACATTAAAATAGGTTAACGCAGCTTTTTCTAGTACACTGAAGGTACTAAATGTGCATTACCTAAAGTGCATTAATGAATGCGTAGACACACCCAGCAATTATTTTTTCTTTATTGTCTCCTTTCTTATTTCTTCTGTCTCATTCTTATTTAATGTATTTGCCTATAGAAAAGGAAGTAAAAAAAATGTTTTACATTTTCTTGTGAAAGCTGGTGAGAACTGTAGTCATTACTCATCTCCTCTGGCAGTGGAATCCAGACCTTACACTTGACTACTGGGAAGGAATTATCTCCTGAGTTGTGCCTTTGCAGTTGATTTAATCATTTCTAGGAAATACAGAAGTCTCAGGAAGTCATATAGTCATGAAAAGAAACCTATTTTAGGTCCCTTCCAGAAATAACTTGAGTATATTAAAATCCAGAATATCAAAGTACAAATTCATCAGCATAATCAAATATACTAGCTCAAAAAATTACTCTTCAAAAACAAACATAAGACTTCTAACTAAACCACTATCCTAGGTTAGTAGCAGTATGGCTTTTTTCCCCTCTTGTGGATGGATAGCATAAAGAGTTTTATGAGTCTGCTACTGCCTGATAGATCAAAAAAGGTGAACCTCTATTATGGTAACAAAGACTGCCTATACATGTGTTGGTTCGCATGCTAATTAAAATGCTCCATCTTGGTTGCATCGTCACCTGTATAAGCCTTGTTGATTTAAAAATGACTGCTAGGGTGCTTTATCTAAACTTGGTCATATAAGGTTTAGATAAAGCATCCCATAGCCATTTTTAAAACCACAAGGGCTTACTATATGTGATGGTGAGATGTTTTAATTTGAGCAGCTTTCTGGGAACCGGTCTAATCAAAATGGTTTAATGGCCATTAACATTGTATAGGCAGCCATAGAGGCCTTTAACATGTGAGATTCCTCCTCCTTTCACACAGATTTCCTAGGTTCCATACCACAGACACAAACTAGGGACAGAAGTTACATATAAAACAGTATAGGTTATTAACCAGTTCAAATCTGTAACACAACGGAAGTTCAGTGTATGTAATCCACTTTCAAACTGGCTGAAGCCAATTTAAGATAAACCTAGATGGATGTAGTATCAGACTTCATGGATTTAGTTTAAATTGGTTTATTAAACTGCTATCCCAGATGCCCCCGCATCCCACGATGACTTGCACCTTGCATCTGCAAACCCTCCTCACTTGCAGGGTGGATGGCCTAGTCTTGGCCCAAGCTGTCTGTTCCAGCTGAGTAGGGAGTCATGCTCTAGCACCCCCTAGTGTCTGGCCTGAGACACTGCATGCATGTGGATGCATTTCTGGAATCAAAAGAGAATCTCTGTTCAATCTACATAGCTTAAGCTACTCTGTGAAGATTGAATCCATTCAGTCTCAGGCTTTTTGACTATCTATACTGAGCCACAGTGCCTGTGCAGATTTGGAACACTTACCAACATACACCTTTACACTGTTCTAGAACAGGTATATCACATACAGTTCAAGGTATAGTACATATGGAAAAAAACACCTACTACAGTCCTTTGAAAATGCAGATATGCCCAGTGGATCAACACACAAATAGACCATTCCTGTTAGTGGTGATAAAACTCTTCTTCTCAGTCATCAAAAATTATCCAATTGTCTGAGTAATCTAGATAAAAGCATAAGGACCTTGTCCCCAGATCTCTAGGGAAGAACTAGCTTTTACACAATAAGCAAGAAAAAGAGATTGGATATGTTGACATGGAAAATACTTGCTCTTGGTCTTAACGCAGGCACTGACAGCCTCATGCTGTTCAGCAGCATACAATTAGTATTTTTTTTTTCAGGAGATTAACCTGAATGATTGATTATTACTCAAGCACTAAACTGCTTCTATAAAAGGTAGAGATGGAGACTGTCTCTTTGACAAGTATGAATAAAAGAAATGTTAAACTATTGTCATTTGTGGGGATGCTTGGAGATTAAGAATTGACTACTGTGGTTAAAAGACAGAAGTTACTAAATCATACAAGTCATTTCTAATTTGTTGCAGGCTTTTATTTTCACAATCCCATAATAATTGTAAAATCTCTATAGTCTGTCATTTTTATTGCCTTTTCCCACTCCTAACCCATTTTTAATTGAAGTACTAACTATACTCTCAGAATTTTTTTCTAAAAAGGAAAAAGCCATTCCCTTGATTGCCTCTGTTCTATTCCCTAGGGTGTCTTCTGCTTCTGTAGAGGGATTCTCTGAAAGATATGCTAAATTATCTCATGGTTTTTGCAGTCCCATTTTAGAGATGGAGGGAAAATAGGTGCAACAATCTATAACTGCAATAATGAAAATCTTGGGATTTTCCAGGGGGGCGGGGAGTTTACATTGTTGCACATATACTTTTTTGAGTGAGAATGTACAGCTTTGCTAAGAAGGAAAAGCTGGGCAAGGCCTTTGAGAGGTGTTTTGCAAACTATGTCAAAGTGCTCTGCCACCGTTTGAATAAATAGCTTGAAATTCTCTCTACAAAATTTCACATCATACATATTTTATTTGCAAACCACAATAACTTTCCAGGATAACATGCCTTAGAAATAGTATTTTGCCTATACCGATTCTATATTTTTAACAGTTATAAATGCCAGCTATCAAGACAAACTGTACAAAGTATGGAATCATAAAAGGAATGGTTTGCATTGAAGGCTGGCATGAAATGAAAGCAGATACAGAGCTGAGATGGGAATTGTTAATATTTAAACCTTTATTGAGTTTGGAATGCTGTTTTTACTGAGAAAATAGTATTACCTATTTTGTTATACCTATTTGGTTATGGACTCTATTACTTGCTTGACATGACAGCCAACCTTCCATTCAGGTTAAATGCAAGACAGTTATATGCCCCTAGGTTTAGCAGCAGCCAAACAAGGACTACAAACCTGCATCTGTAGGCAAGAGCAGAGAACTTTCCTTGGCAGAAAGAAGTCCTTGGTTCTGCTACCCATGCTGTTTATACATTTTATCCAATGACTATTTAATGTTAAACGCATTACAAAAAAATCACTGGAGGCAACACCCAGAGTTCCTTCCCTCCCTGGGCAGCCTCATCTTGGGGAATTAGCTGTGCCTAAGTCCTATACATCTAAAACAGAGAAAAGACTAAGCACCCAAAAACCTGGTTCAAAATAGCCACCAAAATTCAGCCTGCTTTAGACCCTGATTTCTAATGTAGGATTCAAGTTCTGATTTTGTTTCAAGAGAATGAAAGAGCTAGTAATTTCATGTTCCTTGAGTTTGCCTCCATCACACTTGGTAGAAATGAGAGCTTCCCCAGGGAGATCATGAACATACTTTGAGAAGTATTGTGGAATCAGTTTGATAGAATTGAGCACAACTGTTCTTTGAAGTTGTCAGGAATATTGTGTTCTGATACATGTTAAATTCAATAGAGAAGGTGAAGATTATCTAAAATCCTGATCTGTGCCCTTGAATTTAAAAAGTATCAAAATAAATGCGAATCCTGTTGTTCTAATCAAACATATCCCACAACCTAAGCTTCTCCTTTTCCTATGCATTTTTTTCAATTCCTTTGAGATATTATACATCCAACACTCTAACCTTGGCATTATTACCTATTTAAGACTAATATAAAGAGAATTTCAACAACCTTTTGTATCCAATCCTCTTTCTTCCTCTCTGACATACATGCATGTGAGACCATGCGCATGTGTATAAATACATATGACAGAAGCTTGTAGTGAATGTATGTTACAAGCCCTATTCTATGCTTCATGCACTATGTTCTGAGCTTTTATATCCTTCAGCAAGGAATTCATCCATGAAGCATGCCCACCCACTTGCTCATGCAATGTAGCTGTAACTGTTAAAGTCATTCCTAATAGCAAAAGTGGGCATGCACTAGGCATACACCAAGCAATGGCTACATTACAGTATTTGGACAACAGTTTATGGAGGAGTGCTATGCTTCACTACAGGGCTTCGTAGTAGCCTGGGGCAAGGCAGACTTACCTTTAGTATTTAGTTCAAGTTGTAGCATTTCAAACTTCTGTTCTGGGAGTGTCTAATTGAAAACTAGACATGTTCTCCAAGACTGGACTGAGGCCACCTGTAAACATGCAGGTAAAGGTGCAATGGATTTTAACACTCAACTCACATAATCATATCTCTTGCCATTCCACACATGCATGGTAGGAGGTGTGATTGTGGAATTGCTCATTAGGTACAATCTCATCTTACTGTGAGTGCAGGGGGAGCCTGATTCTCTGGTCCCAGGGATTTGCCTGCACCACAGGAGTGAGAAGATCCCCCCTCAAGTGATCTTACAGCCCCAGTGGTTTCCAGCACTTGAACCCTAGGAATTGTGGTGTAGGGCGCTGTGATCCCCATGTCCTGTGGGTTTTATGCCAGGCATGATCAGCCCTGCAGTTGGGAGTCCCGTCAGCTGATGGGGC
The DNA here is from genome assembly GCA_030014935.1 of Caiman crocodilus. NCBI lineage: Eukaryota > Metazoa > Chordata > Crocodylia > Alligatoridae > Caiman > Caiman crocodilus. The sequence goes on from JAGPOW010000229.1 coordinate 3,861,778, forward strand.
TCCCAACCACAGGGGAGCCTCTGCTAGACATGCACATTAAAGCTCAATAGCAACCAACTATAAAGTTAGTACACATTTTCCAGGCCTAACTTTATAGGTGGTTGGAGATTTGTATTGTGTGATAGCTACATTGCACATGTAACTGGACTCCAGGAAACTGTACAATTAACCAGTTAGTTGTGCAATACTTGTAACATGTTGAGAGGGTCTGGCACACACATTTATGTGTATATGATTTATTCTTTTTCTTGTTTGACACAGTAATCTAAATGGCTGTCTAATGTGAAGCTTCCCTTCAGATTTGTCCTCCTCCACAAATAGAATAGCCATTTTCTAAAAACAAAGTTGTTTTTGTACAAAAAGCAAGATCATAATGGATAATCTAGCATGCTACTTAACTGTATGATAGATCATCAACTTTATATTCGATACTAGACAATGCTTTAATCTAGCAGACAAAACCATAACACGATCCTATGGCTGGAAGCTGAAGTTAGCAAAGCTGAAATGAAATTAAAATTTGCTAGGAGGGTAATTATCAATTGAAGAAAATAGCAAAGGGTAAGGGAAATTCTTTGTTGCCTGGAGTTTTAAAGTTACTCTGAGGGTGAGATCCTGAGCCCACTGACTACAGGGGGACAAAAATTAATTTTGCACATCTTTCTGAAAGATATGTTCTTCTCCAATGATGGGTTGCTGGGATTGATACAAGATTCAATATAAGAAGGATAACTTATTGGAAGGTATTCAAATTACAGCAAAGTTTCAAAACAGGAAGTAGAATAGGTCCTAGCTATTTCAGTAACATAACTTGAATTTTCTTGGGGGACAATATAATACAACTATGAATCAGTCATGTTGTCACAGGCAAAAGAACATGTCAATACATTTTTTTCTACCCTTCTCATTTTTTCACCCTCTTGTGTTTTCTCATGTACATGATGTTCTAGAGAAAGTGGTGCTCAACCTCTGGCCCACAAGCCAGATCTGACCTGTGAAGCTGTGTCATCTGACCCAGATGGCTCCCCACAGGTCCAAAAATTTGATGGGAGGAGAGAGATAGCAGCTGCAATTACTGTGCCCTGGATGCCAACTTTACAAACATCTGGGGGAACCCTGAAGACTGAAAGACAAGTATCTGGATGTGGGGTCACTCAGTGGCCAGCCATGGTATATAGTTGGGTTGGCATATGGCTCGATCTGGTGCACATGGTCAAGCCACACACAAGATTAGGATAGCATGCCAGATTGCACCCCTAGATTGACTCCCCACACAGGATCTGACTTGTAAACTGGTCCCACACCACTCATCTGGTCCACAGGCCTAAAAGATTGAGCACCACTGATCCAAAACATGACATTAAAAGAAGAAACCATGTTTTCTACTTACTTCATTATACTTTAGGAAGGTGTTAAGAGTGTAGAGTTCATACTGCATTACAAATAAAATAAGATACAAAAACCAGCACATGCTTTGGTTTATATAGACCCAAAGTTTTCTAGTCCCTTAAAGTATGACTCAAAATATTTTCAGTTCTATGTCTTGCATTTGGATCTGTACATTAAAGCCGCATATTATCATCTCACACAACACGTTTATAGAAGGTCATCACTAAAGTTTGTTAGAAGTTGTATACAGAATAACTTAACCTGGAGGCATTTGGTTTTCTCATTGAAACACAACTAAAGTGAAATATTTTATAGCAATTTATTCCTGATGAACCATTATTATATTATCATTTTTTCTACTGCTTTACAACATTTCTGTTTTTGCTGAGATAATTTTATGAAAAAAAAAAAAAAGAAAAGAAAACAAGACAAGAGGACCAGCTTGCCAGCTTGGAGCTTTTCCAACCCAGCTCAGCATGCTACAGATGGACTGGATGGGGCACAAGGTTCTAGGTGGCCTCTACACTGAAGCACCCTCATACCCCAGCATCCAGGCTCATCATTGTCCACATGTACATTGTGGCACACTAAATAACATCACCATAGGATAGTTCTTATGTTGACAAGTGCTAAGTTACAGCAGCATTTATTAGTTAACTGCAGCCTAATAGAGTCGCACATGTAAATGCTAAGGCTTTTCACAGTAAACATCTCATGCAGATAGGGCCAGCTGCTAACTACTGATAATATACTTTCCTCTGAGTGGTCTAATATTATAATATGACCTTTTTTAGATTCTTTTTTCCAGTGTACATATTTAATGATCTTTCCAGTGGTTAAATATTACAATGCTAGCCATTGTTCAAGTTAATATACTATTAAATAATCATTTAATTTTTCCATATTTTAACCACTTTTAATGTGAAAAAATAACCAATTATGGATTAGAATAGGGCCCCAAACATTTATTTTCTAAGACAATAAAACCCCACATTTAATCATAGCAACATGGTTAGAATGTGAGATTCTCTCTTGGTTCATGATCAAAGTTCCTCTGATGAAAGAACTCACTGCTTAGCAGTTTTAGTATTTATTTCTGTAGGCTTTAAAGATACAAACTGCATTAAGATGACATATTAATCATGTTTAAGATTGGAGGCAAAGTGTCTTAGGCCCCCTTTATATGCATAGTTAAAGGTGGTATTGGATCTAATGCATGGGTGGGCAAAATACAGCCTGAGGGCCAGATCTGGCTCATGAAGACATTCTATCCAGCTCACAGGTCCCCCCCACAAAATTTGAAAATTAATATTTATCTGTTCTTGGTTCCTGTCCAAAATGACAGGAGCCAGAAGCAGTAGGACCCAGGGGAAGGCCCAGAAGGCTCCTGCAACAGCAGGGCCCGTCTGTCCCCCCTCCCCCCAGCTGAAAGCTGAAAGCCCAGCAGGGGCTTCTGGCCTGGAAACATATGGCTGCACTGGTGCCAGAACCTCAGGTAAGTGTGGGGTGGGGGAAGGGCAGGGGAGGACCCCAAGCAGGGAAGGAACTGGTGCTGAGCACAGGGAAAAGCAGCCCCTCCCCGCCCTATGGGTAGTGCTCCCTGCTGCAGCCACTCACAGCCCGCACAGGGCTGTCCTGAGCAGGCAAAGGCTGTCCTACATTGTCTGTGAGTGGCTACAGCATGGGGCGCTGGCCATGGGGCAGACGAGGGGCCACTTTCTCCATGCACTCAGCACCAGTTTGTATCCCACCCCTGCTTCCAGCGTGAGCCTTGCATTAGCTCCAGGCTTCCCTGTCAGGGCTTTGCTGTGGTGGGAGCAGCAGCTCAGTGCAGAGGAAAGTGGCCCTCCCACTTGCCGCATTGGGCAGTGTTTGCCACCACCATGGGCTGCCCAGCATGGGAGCACTAGATGAGTAGCAGCAGCAACCACTGCCTGTCGCAGCAAGCAGGGAGACTGCTTTCCTCCATGCTGAGCAGCTACTCCTGCAACAGCACAGACCTGACAGGCAAGCCCAGAGATAGCACGGGGCCCTGGCTGGCCACTGTGGTGGGTTACAAGCTGGTGCTGAGCATGGGAAAAGCAGCCTCTTGCCCACCCTGTGGCCAGTGTCCATGCTACAGCCACTCACAACCCATGTAGGGCTGCCTGTGCCTGCTCAGAACAGCCCTGCTGGGCTGCGAGTGGCTGAAGCAGGGGATGTGGGCCACGGGGTAGGAGAGGGGACACTTTTCCCCACACTCAGTACCAGCTCATCTCCTGCCAGTGAGCAGGGAGGGCAGAGCTGTGCACTGCCCCCCACCTGTACCACGGGGCTGAGGGGGGCACTGGGAGTGAGTGGCCACAGGAACAAGGGGCCCACACCAGTGTCCCAAGGCCAGTACCAGTGGGGCCCAAAGCAGGGTGGCAGGAGTACAGGGTCCCAGTTGGTGGGGGCTCTATGAAGCCAGGCTAGCTCCTCCCTCTCAGTGCTGTTGCAGCCCAGCCCAGCTCCACCAACCACTGCCAGTCTATACCCCAGTCTGGGCCCCACCAGCTCTGTCTTGGTTCCAAGACATTGGGACATTGGTCCCAAGATGGTGACCAGGGGATGGAGTACCTGTCAAGGGGCAGAGCTACCCATATGTCCCTTGGCAGCTTGCCAAAATGGACAGGGTAAGTGGTTCTCTGCCCAAAACAATTGCTTACCCCTGATCTAATACATGATCCCCATAATTGCACCTCCTGCCATGCTACACACACATGCCGGGGGACACAATTGTGGGATCACGTATTAGATTAAATTGTGACTTATTGTCGGTACAGGGGGAACTCAATCTTGGGCTCCCCCTCCACGGGCAAGAAACAGGCTCCCACAGCTGGGAGCCCTATTTGCTGAGGTGGCTCCCAACCATGGGGCCCACAGGCATCTAGGTCCAAGTTTCTTTGCAACTGAGGGGCTCCTGGTCCCAGCTGTGCCTCATGATCAGCTGGGACTAAAAGCCCACAACAGCCTCATGCACAGCCAGGACCAAGAGCCCATGTGGGCTGGAGGTTCCATGAACCCTTGAGGGTCTTGGCAGCTGTTCAGGAATTTCAGGGTTCAGAAATGTCATGCTTGGTATAGGACACCCCTGGGGCTTGGATTCCTGTCAGCTACTAGGGCTCCCAGCCACAGGGAGACCCTACTATACATGCAAATTAAAGCTCAATAGCAACCAGCTATAAATTTAGTGCACATTTTCAAGGTCTACCTTTGTAGCTGGCTTGAGCTTTCTATTGTGTGCTAGCTACTTTGCATGTGTACCTGGTCTTTATATAATTGTGCAATTAACCAGTTAATTGTGTGATACCTGTAATATGCAGAGGGGACCTCAGATACCTGAAAAAGCAGCACTTTATATTTGAGTTCAAGGCAGAGGCAAATTGAATTAATGTTAAGAATTTTCAATTCCTAACCGCAGAAGTAAAGAGACTCAATATACCCTAGAAAAATATTAAAATGATTTATCAAAAAATCCAGAGTGAGAACTTTATCATCTAAATCTTGGATTTTGTTTCCAAAATGAATATGGAATCCAAAGGCATATGCATCTGTGCACAACCATGTAAAAAAAGAATGTTTCCTTCTGCCCTGTTCAATCCAAAAAAGTAGTAAAAGGAAAAAAAAAACCCATGATTTTCTTAAAGATATACAAGTCATATTTCTGACATCACTGAGCATCCAATCAGCAAAGTATTCAAGCATAGTTTAACTCTGATGAGAACCTTAATGAGAATTAATTTCAATAGGAGCCATAAAATTGTTTAATATTAAGCATGTACTTAAGTATTTTGTTGAAGCAGCATCTGAATAAATATACCAATGGGAAGCACATTAACCTGCATTTCAGCTGAACAATATCATTATAACTGAAATTCTATTAAGCAAGTCTATATAAATCAGGATTTTAAAAGATGCTATGTACATATATTTGTGTGACAAGGAGACAGTATGCTAGTCTCAGGATTCCTATTCCTCACTCTTGTTATTACTCAGATAAAGCCCAATTCTCTACCTCTTATTTGCACTGATAACACCAGTAGATGTTTTCTATTTCTATTGATGCCAGTGGGAGTTTTGCCCGAGTAAGGATGCAATCTTCCCAGATGTCATAAGATTACACCACCAGGTTTATATGGCTTCCTGAGAGTTTAGTTACAGTTCTTCCATTGTGTGATATTCTTTTTGATCAAAACAATATTTCCTCTTGTGGCTACTACAGGCTTACATGACAAAGCTTTATAAAGTATATCCTACAACATTTTGTGTAGAAACATAATGCAACGGAAACACACTCAACATTTAAGACCATATTTGGAAAAATTAAATGAAGAATTATGTGAAACATGGCTTGGTGTCAATCAAACCTGCTCATAGCCCATGTCAATGAAATCTGCTCATGGCCCCTGTCTGCACCATATTAGGAAATGAAATGGATCACGGTACCTAATTGGCTAAGTATGTACCACCCTACTATAAAATCCATGCCTGGAGCTCAGAGAACTCAGAGCTCTCCTCCTCCGAGGCCTTGTGGTTAAAGGCTAC
>JAGPOW010000229.1:3867832-3878049 GCA_030014935.1 Caiman crocodilus
CTCACCCTCGATGCTCTCCTACTACATCAAGGGGGAGTATGTCAATATCTTAACTTATCTAGTGATATGTGTTGTATAGCTATCCCCAATGTAACTGCTAGTTTAGAGACCCAATTAAAAGTTATCACCAACGCTGTGAAAAAAGCCAACGAGGCAGGTAACCTCGCAAAAGGATGGCTGCCTGATCTCTTCCATGGCTTAGGTTTTGACTTCTCCTCTTTCTTAATGCATATACTTGCCCCGTTAATAGCTGTTGTCTTACCTTTTCTCATCATACTCTGTATAGTTTGTGGCGTTATTATTTGTGTTCGCTGAAAATTTGAGCAACAGTTTGCTTTTGTATATACCTGCCTCCCCAATCCCACTCTCGACCGAAACCAATTAGATGAATTTTAAAGCCACCTATAACAGGTGCCATGAGCAAGGGGGCATGTCAATCAAACCTGCTCATAGCTCATGTCAATCAAATCTGCTCATGGCTCATCCGCACTATATTAGGAAATGAAACGGATTGCTGTACCTAATTGGCTAAGTATGTACCACCCTACTATAAAACCCACCCCTGGAGCTCAGAGAACTCAGAGCTCTCCTCCTCCGAGGCCTTGTGGTTAAAGGCTACATAGAGTCGGTCCCTTCAACTCGTGATCAAGCTCAATTCAATCCAGAATTGGGCTGAGTCCCGAGTGGGAAACCCCGTTATACTATGTTGTTGCTGTTAAGAAGAAAATAAAACTACGTTTTGTAAGTATCCTTGTCTTATTTACTTCACCGCATAGCTGGGCCCTTATAAACTGGAACAGGTAGGGATAAACCTGTCCAGCAGTCAACTACCCGGAACTCGCAAAGCTCCCTGCGGTTAAGGGAAGCAAATCTCCCTGCGGTTAAGGGAAGTGAGTCGCTTTACGGATCCCCTTGCGATTAAAGGAGGCAATTCGCAACACTTGGCTTTAAAACAAATTAAAAGACCATATGGGGAAGGAGGGCTTCATACTTTTACCCTAATGAGTTTGGGGTTTGATGTGATAGGAATGGAGGAAAAGTTAAAGGTGAAACTTTCTTATCAAGAGCTAATTTTGTGGGCATAATTTTTAGTGTTGTAAAATGCAAACCCTGATATCCAGACATTGAAATTCATCCAGGTGTTAAAAACAGAATTTGGGTCATGAACAGAACACAACAGAATTCATGTGTCTATGCATTATTTTGGGTCTTGTACAATATAATGAAGGGGCTCCATCTATTTCTTGTATCTTTACTATTCTTGGCATCAGTTGGAATAGGAGTGTCATTGCCTGACACAGGGCATAATTGTTGCCTAATTGTTTTTCTTCCAATACTAAAAAGGTTAACATTTCCTTCAGGCAAAACATTCGGTTGAATTTACACTAAAAACTAAAAGAATATTTATAAAGCAGTGAAACACAACATTTTACGCCTACTTCTCAATCAAACAATAACAGACTCCTTAGCTCTTAGGAGCTGTTAGGACTCGTTAGGATTCTCGTCTCAATCAAAATACAGATTGAAGATCTTAAATCCAAGATAAGATTTTAGGCTGAGAGTTTCTGAATAGAGGTCACAGTTAAAGGCATTTCCTGTCTCTAGCATTTAACTTGAATTTAGAATGAAATTAATTCCAAAATATAATAAAAATGAATGTTCTTTATGTATAAAATGTACCAAATTATCTCTATATTGTACACATCTGGTTTGCCAACAGGTATGACTGGTGGCACTTACTGTTCAAATTAGTTTTTTCTGTTTGCTAAAAAGCACTTTGAGAACAGTTGTCAGCAGAGGTATAATGGAAAACCTTGTAAGCAGGAATTTTCCAATAAATTCTATAGCACATTGTATTTATCAAGAGCTTACATAACCCAAAGGAAAGGTAAGCAGAGGACAACAATAATGGAAATATTGCATCGTAGTGTAGGAAGAAACTTTATAATGCAAGGGTCATTAAGAAGATATATTGCATATTTTACCATCTCAGCATTTACCAACAAATGTTTCCATGGTTCAGTGTTATTTTTTACCTGTCCAGGCATTTGTTACCCCATCATGGTTTCAAAAAATGTGGTCATCATTCCATTGGCCTTAATGAATTCTGCCTGTTGTCTAACAAAATAATAAACTGACCATTTTCCTTGGCCTTTTTAATGAAAGTATTTTGAATAGCTTTATTTGCTGCTTCTTTATTTTTCCTTAATGGGGATGGTGGTATAATGGTACCCAAACAGAAAGTTCTTGACATCTAACTGGCAATCGTGCCCAGATGCCATAAAAGTATATTGTGGGGATAGGGAAGGATATTCTCTTTCCTCCTGTATTGGACATATTGAAAATAAGGCAGGAATTGGCCCTAATCTGCTAGTGACATCATACCAGTTCCATATACAGCAATCTCTAAAATAATCTATAAGGACTAGGTTTCACTTATGCCCTACTTGAGCCTTATTTTAAAGACTTACAGGGTGAACTGAATATTGAACGTTTGTACAATATTTTGTTCCATCCTTATACCTGCATTCCCAACTCCAGCCATTTAATCACTCCCATCCTTCCCCCGTCCCCCACCCCAATAACCAGAGAATATAGGAGTTACAACATTCAGGAGGCAAGTTAGAAAACAAGACCCATATAAAAATAAATTGTCTAATAGCATTGCTCAGAATAATAGTATATACTTTCAATAAATGGTTTCAGTGGTTATCAAATGCTTCAGCTTTGCTCCAGTGTTTAATCAGCCTCAAAAAATGTTTATTGCTTCTTATTCTCTTCTTGCCATGAGTATTATAAAACCAGTCATACAAGATAATTGGTAGCGTTCAGCTTTATGCTCTCCACAAACTAGTGGCATCCAAAGTAAGTCTTATCCAACAGTGTACTAAAATAGTCCATCATATATTAGCTTCCAATCAATATTTCCCCTGTGTTTAATCTATTGTTTAATGTGATTTTGCAGATGCCATAAGAAACAGATTTTCTGTACCAATATCTAATGGCTTTAAGTTGGCTTAAAGTTTTTCCACGAACTCTACATCTGTGTATCCTTATGTTACATAAACTTAATGGTCAAATTTTACCTAGTGCACACTCAAGGTTTTGCTGACTACATTCATCACAAGTAGAGTGCTTTGGATAACTTATGAAAATATTCAGTTGCATTTGAATCAGTGCTTATGTGATGTTCTGTGTAAAACTGAGTAAACAGAAAAGGTAATGTTCCCAGTGCCTTAATACTTGATATTGTCTGTTGGTATTTTGGGATGGAAGACGATAGCCAGGATTATCAGGAAATAGATGTATAACCTAGCAATGTAAAGGCTTCAAAATTCATCTAACCATTGCACACAACTTCCCCTCCTCCTAGCCTCTCACTAAATAACCCAGCTGTAAATCAATATGTGACCATTCAGACAGGGGAGTCAGAACAGCCAGATGTGATACTAAACTAAACATATCACTTCCTTGTGTGGTGTTGGCAGGTCCATCCCTAGGGGTAGGCAACTGGGGTGGCTGCCCCAGGTCCCTTGTTTTGGGGGGCCCTGAAGACAGTGCCGTACAGGCCTCACCATGGCTGCCATGCACTGCCGGCTCTGCAGTCCGGCCGCTCACTGCCCTTCCCTCCCCCGCCCCTCCCCATCCCCTCACAGGCTGATATGCCCCAGACTCCACATACCCCTAGGGACATCTCTGGGTGTTGCCTACATATCCTGGTGTGCCTTAAGTGCAATATACTCCTAGGACATCTAAGGTCAGGCAGGCCTTTCCACCTCTACACAAAAGTGATTTGCCATGTTGTGTGGGAGAACTGGCAATATTGTATACTAGCAGTATCCAAACACTTTATACTTGAAAGCAGAGAGAGAATAAAAAAATACACAGACTGATTAAAAGGGAAATGGATGGTGTGAGACTGCCATTCTACATTTGCTAAAAGTGCTGTTGCAGCCTGCAACTCCCCAGAAAGAATTCACCATACGAGTCTGATTACTCCCTGAATACAGCTCTTTGGCTCCATACAATATTAAAACAGGCTGAGACACGACAATCAGAATATTGTCCTTTATGGCTTGAGAGTACTTGTAGTGCATATTCTAACCCATACAGACCCTGTACTCTGTATTTTAATGGATTGTTCTCTTTTTAACGATGATACCTTATTTCAGACTGCATATTCTTTCACTCGTGCTATTTCTCTGGGATCATGCATTCACCTTCTTTTTGGTTTTCTTTTCCACTATATTGTCAAATGTAAGGGTTATCTTTGTTTGGTTCCAGAAGAGGCTCTTTCCAATATTACTATAGTTTGATCTCTGGTAGTGCAAGCATCAACATATTTTTCTCATTTGAATTTATTCCATTCAATTGCTTTGCATCCAAAACTTGGGCAAGGTAAGCCAAAGCATATAATTTTTTTTTTCCTGAGCCTACAGAATTTAATTTGTTGAGTTTTAATGTGTAGCAAATATTGCACTGCTGCTCCAGTGATTTGCACAAAGAAATGTGTAGAAATGAGTAATGTGTAGAACAACCCAGCTTTAAATTAGTTTATAAATCAGGGAATAAAAATCACATTACTTTTCAAATGTGCATAATCACCTTTCTTTTTATATCCTTTCAGTTGTGTAGAAGGTAAGTAAGTCCAAAGTAACAGCTAGAAATCTGAATAAATACCGCTTATCTTCAGGGTGCTCTGATGTTTCCCAACCTGAAAGACATGAGGTTTCTTTTCTCCCTTAAAAAGAAAATAAAAAGTATCACAGATGTTTTCAGTATAATGCAGAGCACATTCTATGGTTCTTAAATAGAAAAAGATGATACATGCTAGGTGTGTCTATACATGAAGCTTTAATGCACGTTAGCCTAAGTTAATGCACACCGAGGGTGCATGTCTACACATGCATGACCTTTATGCACATTAAAAATGGCAAAATTAGGCTATTCACACCTAAATTTGATACTTGCAAATACAGGTATCAAATTTAGGTGTGAATAGCTGAAGTGCATTAACACACTTGTACACGCATTAAAGTGCATTTACACTCTGTGTGTAGACTGACTTGGACCTAACTTTATTTCCAAGTCAGTCCATGCACAGTGTTAATGTATTTTAACTACTGCATGTATAGACACCTTCCTAAATCTATTTAATGTGCACTAAGTTAACGTGCATTAAAATTAGGTGCGCTTAAATGCACATGTATACATGCCTTCCATCAACATAACTATTCACCAAAAATTAAGATGGTATATGATGTCCATAAGGAACTACTGACATTTTGTGAATAAACCACAAAACCACAATTCAGTTTTCCAGTCTCTAACATGTTAGTTCATAGTACTTCTGCTGTTTGATTGCTATACTCTGTTATGAATCCATTTGGATTTTTTTTTTTTAGAATCCCTTCTATTTTGAAAAATAAATAAATAAATCCAAATGTTCCTAAAATATTCCCTTATTTACACTCTATTCACTACCCAGGAGCACATTATTTTTTTATTTTTTTTGGTTTTAAGTAAAACAAAACAAAGAGTTTGTGAACAACCATAACCTTTAACTGCTTTAAAGAGGGGCAGAAACTTGTTGTTCAGGCATTTGCAACAGCTCTTACAATTTCCCCTTTATAGCTGTGTCCAGACAAGCACATATGTGGTGCACATCAGGCTGTGAGGACTGCAAACTGGGGAATAAACTGCCAATAATAGCTAGCCAAACCTAGGAAGGATTTTACATTTTTTTTGTTTTTTTTGTTTTCTGCAGTTTGCCAGGGGTTGAGCATAACTCCATTAGGTAGGGACAAGGGTGACTCCATTAGCTTAGGTCAACTGTCCATAGTCTCAAATAGACAGGGTCTTCCCACTGATCCCACAAATAATCTTGGGCTGTTCGCAATTGACCCAGTTCCAGCTCAAAACCAGGCTCAGTGAGCCCTAACATGTTACCCCTTGCCCCTCTTCTGGAGGGTCTAAATTAGACAGGATCATGACCCCTGTTCTTGAGCACTTCTGTTGCCCAAGAAGAGCTTCTCAGTGAGTCTCCCTCCATTCCTGGCATGACTGGGGCTGTGGCCTAAACAGCCAGGGTCTGACAAATGAAAGCTCTCTCAAGTGTAGGCCCTGTTGTGTTGGGGCACACCAGGGTCTTCTGCATTTGGTGCAGCTTCTACAGTAGTTGACTTATCAAATCCCAGTTCGTCCCAACTACAATGGACTAGATCAATTTGAAGACCACAGTGGCCCTCACATCCACTGACTGTTAACTTCAGATAAGCCACAGGGTAGGAGAGGTTGTCCCCATGGATACAGATCACATAAATACATCCCCCGCATTAGAACGTCTTTGACCTTCACTTAAGGTACCTGAACAAATGTTTGGCCCAAGCCAGAGCCCATGACTTCATTGACCCAGACCTCCAAAATCTTTATGGGGACCACACAGCTCCTCACATTAATTTCCCTCTATTTTTCTTATGACACAAGCAAACAAATACCTGCAGTCCATCTGGGGCAGTTTCAGGCCTGATGCCTCTTCTCCCCACTGTGAACACAAGTTAGTTGGGCATCAGGCCTTCTTTGTGGACTGTAGGATGGCCCCAATGATACCGGGACTCTGGCAAGGTCAGCTTGGGCCCCTTCCTGAGCTGGGGTTTGGGAGGTAATGGGGCTGTTGCTTAGTCAAAACCCTTCCACAATGTCCCTACAGACATCCCTTACCTACTGGGTTTCCCCCTACCACTTAGTGACTGACTCCCCCAGTTCTGCCCCTAAGAAGTCCTCTACCCTTTTAGTGGCTTCCTCTAGAGTGGCTATGTGGAGGCACTACACTCACTTTCCCATGTGTACCAGGAAGACAGTGCAAAATTGATCCAATACTACAATTTTCACAATCTTCCCTGCTGACTGGGTATTCTGGGTAGAACCAATGGGTGCATAAATCCTTTAGCCTTTCATCCACATCTCAGAGACAAGTGGAAGTGTCCAATGCCTTAGTTCTAAACCACTACTGGTAGGCTTTCTCAGTGAGACCCAGGCAATTGAGAATTGCTGCTTTAAGCATCCTGTAGTCTCAGTCCACCTCTGACCCCAAGGCACAATAAGTATCTTGTGCTTCCCCCATAAGAAGTGGAGCCACACACACAGTCCAGGCATCCTGGACACACTGCTTTGCCTCTGTCACTCATTCAAATGTGGCTAGAAAAGCCTCTGGGTCATTGGCTAACCCCATTTTGGTCAGAACCCCAGCTTCACTCCAGGGGGGCACAGAGATTGGACTGCCTTGACCAAGGTTCTACTATTATTCCATTTCCTGCTACAAGAAATTTTGTTGTTGCAGCTGTACCTCTTTTTGAAATTGCTGCAATTGCTGCTGTAGGTCTCCTTGAAGTTGCTGTTGCTGCATCTGGACCTGCTGTAAATGAGCCTCCTTTTCCATTCTTGGAAGGAGATTTCAAAATACCCATGTTCTCAATCACTTGCAGCTGGGTCTGGGTTAGCCTAGCACTAGGGCTGTGTGACTCTTTGGATGCTGGTTCATTTCAGAGATTTGGCCCAATTCGATGGCCAAAACTCCAAATCTGAATCAAATCATGGGAACAATAAAAAGATCCAAATCAATTTGAAGCACTCCAAATCTTCAGAAAAGATTTTGAGATCTTTGATGATTTGAGCAGTTCCCACCCACTGCAGTAGGAAGCTGGAGCCAGACCTGGAGTAGGTAAGTACTTCAACTATCCAGGTACTTCAACTACCCAGATATCTCATGAGAAGAGCACTCAGCCAAATCTGAGTGGTCGCAAAGCCTTCTCTTGTGTGTGAATGGCCTCTATCTGACTCAGGATGTCTACAGCCAACAAGAAGTAAAGCGCTGTTCGACCTGGTACTGGCAACCAGGGATGACCGAATCAGTGACCTAATGATTGAAGGGAAGCTGGGTGACAGTGACCATAAGCTGATTACCTTCACCATCTGCCATAAAGCTGGCAAGTCAATCAGGAATGCAGAAGTCCTGCATCTTAAAAGAAAGACCTACAAAGGACTGCAACCACCACCAAGAAGCAATACTCTGCTCTGGTCCAGACCTGCAGAGAGTGAACCAGGAAAGCCAAAACTGCAACAGAACTGCAGCTAGCTACATATATCAAGGACAATAAAAAGTCCTTTTTTTGATATGTGGGGAGCCGGAGGAAAAGCAAGGGCAACATTGGACCCCTGTTAAACCAAATGGGACAACTGACAACCAATGTCTAGGAAAAAGCAAACTTGCTAATGGGTACTTTGCGTAGTTTTTCACCAGTTTCATGGGACACCCCTGCCCACTATGGGACAGGGATGCCCAAATGAGGGAGATTACTTCATCAAAGCTGACCTCATGAAGGAATACCTTGACAGGCCGGATAGCTTCAAGTCAGCCAGCCCTGATGGTTTACACCTGAGGGTACTCAATGAGCTGGCAAGCATCATAGCTCAGCCCCTGGCATGGATCTTTGAGAACTCCTGGTGCTCTGGTGAAGTGCCCAAAGATTAGAAGAAAGTCAATGTGGTGCCTATCTTCAAAAAAGGGTGAAAAGTGGATCCAGCAAACTACAGGCCCATCAGCCTGACCTCTATCCCAGGGAAGGTCTTGGAAAAGATTATAAAGGAGGCCATCCTTAACAGACTAGCTGACAGTAACATCCTGAGGGATAGCCAGCATGGGTTTGTTGTGGGTAGGTATTTCTTGACCAATCTCATTTCCTTTTATGACCAGGTGACCTATCACCTGGACAAGGGGGAAGAGATTGATGTCATATATCTCAACATCAAAAAATCCTTCGATCTGATATCCCATGATCACCTCTTGGCAAAACTGAGTAACTGCAGCCTCAAGCTCACCATGATCCACTGGCTGGGAAATTGGCTCCGTGGTAGAACCCAGAGAGTACTGGTTGACAGAAGTCAGTCACTGTGGTGTGCTGTGGGGTCCTTCAAGGCTCTGTCCTAGGGCCTATACTTTTTAACATCTTCATTAATGATACAGACATTACATCATTGGTGTAAATGTATGTACAAGTTGGTGTCAGAAGCTGACTGGCCAAGTTCGCCAATGACATCAAGCTCTGGGGTAAAGCATCCACACCTGAGGACAGGAGGGTGATCCAGGCAGATTTTGACAGGCTCATAAAATGGGCAGATGAGAACCTGATGGTGTTTAACACTGAAAAATGCAAGTTTCTTCACCCTGAGAGGAAAAATCTGCAGCATGCTTATAGGCTCGGCGGTGCTATGCTAGTTAGCACTACAGATGAAAGGTACTTGGTGGTCATGACTGGCCACAAGATGAACATGAGCCTTCAACGTGATGCTGTGGCTAATAAAGTGAGCAAAACACTGGCTTGCATCCATAGATGCAAATCCCACAATGTCATTCTCCCATTGTACTTGGCTTTGATGAGGCCACAGCTAGAGTACTGTGTCCAGATTTAGGCT
Organism: Caiman crocodilus; assembly: GCA_030014935.1. NCBI lineage: Eukaryota > Metazoa > Chordata > Crocodylia > Alligatoridae > Caiman > Caiman crocodilus. The sequence continues at coordinate 3,877,304 of JAGPOW010000229.1, forward strand.
CCACAATTCAAAAAGGATGTGGAGAAGCTTGAGAGTGTGCAGAGGAGGGCCACACACATGATAAATGGTCAAAAACAGACCTTACAATGAGAAACTGAGAGCCATGGGACTCTTCAGCCTGGAAAAGTGCAGGCTCAGGGGTGATCTGGTGGTCACCTACATATGATCAGACGTGCTCCTCAGGTTCTGGGGGAATATTTGTTTGCCACAGCACCCCAGGGGATGGCAAGGTCAAAGGGTCACAAACAGGGATGGGCCTGTACAATTTGGAGAATCATCAGCAGCCAAATCTCTGACTCAGATTCGGCTAAATTGATTCAGGTCAGTGATTTGAATCACTGAACCAAATCACTGTCCCCAGAATCATCCAAATCCAAATCTGAAGTGAATACTAGCCACTTTGCACAGGCCTACCTAGCACCATCAGGCTCAAATCAATCCTTGAAATTTTTAATCTACTCTTTTAGTCTGGTTCCAGCCACACAATGGTCACAAGTTACTGGAGAGCAGGTTTAGGTTGGACATTAGGAAACACTCCTTCACAGTTAGGGTAGCTAGGATGTGGAACCAGCTTCCTAGGGAAGTGGTTCTTGCTCCTACCTTGGGCATCTTCAAGAGTAGATTGGATAGGTACTTGGCTGGGGTCATGTGACCCCAGCACTCGTTCCTGCCACTGGCGGGGGGTCAGACTAGATGGCCTGCTCTAGGCCCCTTCTGACCCTAGTTACTATGAAACTATGAAATAC
>JAGPOW010000229.1:3885680-3901046 GCA_030014935.1 Caiman crocodilus
TCTGTGAACCTAGAGTCACCTTTTTGATTTCTGAGTTTTAGTATCCATGCTCAATATTTCAAAAATATTTGTAATTGGAAAGGAATCTGTTCCATTAATGCCATGTCAGGATGAACAATTATTAGCTTTGACTGAGTATAACATTTCCTTTACCCATAAGAGTACAATTCTTTACAAAACTGACATGTCAGCATAAAATGATCTAAAGAAAGTATGAACCTTGCAGCTTTATTTAACTGACATGAAATGAAGCTGAAGCAAACACACACTTTACATTCCAGGCCCCTTCACCAAGAGTATAATCATTTACATTTTCGTTTTTGCATCATGGTCTATTTTTTCTTTACCTTCTGTTCTATTTGGTTCTGAATACCTAATCTTAGAGATCTATGACTTGATCACCACAGACAGTCCTCCCAAAGTCACTTTGAAAACACAACACCCCCACCCTCCATGTCAAATACAAATTTAGTAGAAGAGGATGTTCTCTGCTTAGTCTTATTCACTAAACTCCTTAGAAACATAGATATTCTTCATATTTTTTTCTAAAATTATTCAGCTAGACTTTTCCAACAGAAAGCCTCAGTTACTTATACTTTCCATACTCTGCTCAGAATGTTTTATCACAATCTACAGTAATTCTTGATTAGCAAATCATTCAGCAGGATCCAACTGTAGAGCGTTTGGTTTGTTTCTATCTGTAGGGCAAGAATCCCTCTACTTTCTGAAGTGAAACTATTTTTTAAATATGATGTTTCATGGGTGTATATACCTTGTTTCCCAAAAGTAACATGTCTATGACACCTTTCAAATGACTTTGAAATATAAAGTTTGAAAAGGTTTACACAAAACCACCTTTGGAGAAACTATTTAAATGAGTATTAAACTCAGTCAGCACCAGCATCATTTAGCAATATATGGTTTGTCAGAAAATGCATACATACCCAATAGAACTGCATTCTCAATACCACAAACCCAGCATCTAATGACTGAATCCTCCACTGCAACCACCTGCTTCCTTCTATCCTGTGAGGTTCTTCATGCAAGAGGACACTACAACATCAGCTGGAAAGAGTTCCATCTAAGGAATGGTCTCCTTCCTTACCACCTTGTTGCTTTCTGTTCTTGAGACTCTCATCTTCCTCAGCAGCATGGGAGCTACTACAGTGGAAGTGGGGCTGCTTAACAATGTCCCTGAAAGCTTCATCTATTAGCCTGTCTGCTCCATATCTGCTGCCCTCATCTCAAAAGAATGTACTTTTCTCCGTCAGAACCTGGAGCTCCTTGCACTGAGTGCACACATATGAAATATGCCCCCACGCAGGTCATCATACATGCTGTACTCAGGTAATCATACATGCTGGGTGGGTAGCTCCCATCCTCTTGCTGGACATTCACCTACATTTTTTTTTAAGTATTAAAAATTTAATTTGCTCTTTTATGACATTTTTATTTATGGGTTTGTTTAGTTTATAAACCTTGAATTTATGGATTGATCTGTTGTTTAAATTTCCTCTGCCCTAACTGCTGCTGAATATTAAACAAAGGACTTGCTTATTGAAATGTAAAACAAGAACTAAATCCTAAAATTTAAATTACTTCAGTTAGATAACAATGTAAATTACTCCTAATTAAAGGGAATACTTTACCTTGAGGGCTCCCCTTCAAAGAGTGGGTGGCAAACTGCCCTGTTTTCTCTCCTCTATTCATTCACTCCTCTGGGGCAATCCAGGGATCTCTTATTGGGTTTTCCTGGGTCTGGTCTGGCTCCACCTCTACATTAGGGCCCTTGTCAGTAAAAAAAAAAAAAAATAATTGGTCTGCACGCAAAACTCACCAACTACTTAGAACACATGGCCCAAACAACTTTCACCAAAGATAGACAGACCAAGCTCGCTTACCTAATAGGTATGGGATCTGCTATCTAGCTCTTCGTCTTCTTGCCCCTAGCAAACTACTTGCAACCAGGCCTGTTTGGTCTCCTGTTTGGCTGATGCCCTGATGCTGGCCAGCAAGCCACCAAATTCTCTTTTCATCTTCATGAACTCCTATTTTGAATTTCACTTCCATAAACATTTTCAAGGTTTTAACTCTTCCTCTGGCATCACTATGCTCTGATACTATTTTGCATCAGATGGGAATTCCATTTTCTCTCCATCTCTAAGTCACACACAACTTTAGAAGGAGCAAATAGACTATAGGAGTCAGTTTTGACCATAAATTTTTACTAAAGCAGGGGCAGCAATTATTTCAGCTGGAGGACTGCTTAATAAGTTTTGGTGAGCTAGTGAGAGCCACAAGGGTAGCCCCACCCCATGGTCACCATCTTGGGATTGGAAGTCCTGCCTCTAACCCCTGACCTTTGCCATCAGAAGTCCCTTCCCCCACCCCCCAGAAGTACTCCTTTGGGAAAGGAGGGTTCCCATCTTGGAACTAGAAGAAACCCAAATCATATACTAAAAATCAAACGCCTACTATAATATGTTTTATTTTTATTAAAAAAAATATTTTGTTATGATATGTGTTTGCATATTGTATATAGAAGTAATTGCATAATAATACAATAACTCAAAAATAAAGTCATACTTGTATATCTTGTGGGGGGTTGTTGAGGATGGAAGTGTGTTGTATGGTTGAATGCGGGGGGGGGTGGCAGAATGTGTGAAGAGGTGTGGCTGGGTATGTGGAGGCAATAAGGTATGTTGGGGGTATATGTATATGTGAGGAAGGTTCTAGGGGCAGGGCGTGTGTGTGTGGTGTTTGTGGGGTGTGAGGCAGGGTAGGGGGTATTGGAACCTCCATACAGCTGCATACTGGCTGGGTTGGGCCCTTCTGCCCATGAGAGTGGGAGCAAAATGTGCAGGCTTGGTAGGGTATAATTAGTTGGTGGGCACCTGTGGGCCAGAAGAAATTACCTGGAGGGCTGGATCTGGCCCATGGACCATATTTCGCCTATCCCTGTATGAAGGTATAGAGAACAGTGAGAAAGCCTTGCAGAATTTATGATTAAATATCCCCTAGTCTTGGTAGGATCAATTGGCATTGGAGTTAATTGGCTATTGTGAGAGTGTCAGAATACTTGGTACATCATAAAGATAAATGTGGATTGGGATAGAGATCATCTTTATTTACCAAGTAGTCTTTGGATAAATTGTTGCAGATATGTTTCACAGAAAGCTGAAGAGTGTTTCATTACAGTGTTCTAGTCTCAGAGCATTACTAAACAGATAAGTTACTTCTAGTTTCACTTAGGTCCACATCCAAAAGAGAGGCTTAGAAGAACTTCAGACATCTAACACCAAAATTTCATTCTAGGAATATGCTGCTAAATGGCTACTGAACTTTAGATGCACCTGAAACCCCTGGACAACTCCCATTTTCATCTGAAATTTCCAAAGGCATCTTACTCACCATGCCAAGAGCTTCCCTGGTAAGTAACCCAGCCCCTCACAGGCTTACTAGGATCCAGAACTTAGGGACAGGACCTTATACATTTCTTGAGTAATGATCAATTGTTATCAGAACATGCACACTGACAGCACTGAATTTGTAACAAACTTCTATAGTGATGATATGGCAAGGTATTAACATAGCACATATAGCTGTAGATTGTTATTCGCTTGTTAATTATTATATTGAGTATTTTGTTGAGTATTTGTTGAAAAGAATGCTCAAACAATGAAGGAATGAAAAGAGTTAAACATTAGTTCTTTAATTGAGGGGGATTGTGGTGGGGGGAGGGGATATTGAAAAGGTGGCAGAAAAGACTGAGCAAAATAATTATCCTTCAAGAAGTCAACTTGCCCTCAGAAAACAAGCATTGATTCTTTTATACTTTTTTATTGAGACTGTGTTTCATGATAAAATGTCCAATTTTTAAAATTATATTTGTATATAAAGTAGCTGCCTACATTAGCAGGCTCTGCCACTTATCATCAGAAAAGAAAGAGTTTTAGCTAATAAGTGGAGAAGCTGGCTGATGCAAAGAAAAGTAGAATCAAAATCAGGAGATGAAGGACTCAAAGTGGAAATATGTGAGTAAATGAACAAGATGCACAGTAAAGGAATTCAGATTATATGTGAGCTGCAAAAATCTCTAAGGCTTTCCCAATAAAGTGCTCCTGGATGTTAAGCCAAATGCAACTCTCTTTTTATGCCAATGAAAATAAAGCACAGTTTGAAAAGTGGCATTATTTTCAACACAGTACTTTATAAACAATAAAACAAAATGTTAATTTCTTCCCAAGATTGCAATTTCATTACTAATGATATTTTTCCTCCATTTGCCCATTTTCTTATGTCACAAAACAATGCTGAGAAATCTATTGATGGAAAATGTTCAATCCACACAAACTGAAAACAACCAGTAGCTTTTCCTTATTTTGGTATTAGTCCTGTTAACATGTAAAAATACAAAAATGTAAACAGGGTAACAGATCTCCAGAGGGCTCATACCTCACACCCACTCTCTGTTAATATGGCAGAAAACTACCAAATTTTAATTACTGGTAAAGGATGTTTTGAAAAAGAAATTAAAAAAAAAAAATTCCCCCTTTTACCCTGCGGTAAAAAGAACCAGTGTGTTGTGAGCATAAGTGTGAGTATGCACATCTACACATGCAATTAGTGCAGTTGAATAAACTCCAGTGCATTTTGTACCAGAGTTAGTTCCTCCCAGGCATACTATTTACACATGTGCCCAGGGCTGCAGCACGTTGAGTCAGGGTGGAGCAGCCCTAGCTGGCAGGGATGACCCTAGGGGTGAGCTCAACATGCTGCTGAGGGACTGGCTGGGGTACAAGGGTGCTATAGTTTGAGGCTAGCAAGCAGGTAACCATCTATATGTGCATTGTGGTGGAGTAAATAACACTGCCAGAAGATAGTACAGGAGTGGGCAAAATACAGTCTGCGGGTCAGATCTGGCCTCCCAGCCTGTCAAAGATCATAGGAGCCAGGGGCAGTAGGACCCAGAGTATATTTCCAGTAGGACCAAGCTGCTGTAGAAGCAAAGCCTTCCCACCCCCCAGCCAGAAGCTGGTGCTTAGAAGGCTTTTGGCCTTGGACCCTGCGGCTATTTCCTCCTCCCTGCACCAGAGGGAAATTCAGATAAGAAGGCCGGGAGGGAAGCAGGGAAGGACCTCAAGGGATCATCCTGATCCTCAGGGTTGGGCCAAGCTGGGCTGGCTGCTGCAGTCCAAGAGCTGTAGCTGGGAACTATGTGGTGCCCAAGCAGCTGGCAGAGGGCAGGGTGGAGGGAAGCAGTAACAGGCATTGGCAGGAAAGCTAGGAAATGGCTATGGCAGGTGTGGGGGGAAAAGGGGCAGTGAGAGGGCATGTGGAGCACAGTGACAGCTGGCTGGGAGCATGGAGCCTGTGCCAGTGAGCCAGAGCTACTGCCAGTGGGACCAAGGGCAGGGCAGGAGGCATGCAGAGCCCAGGCTGGTTCCCTTCCTCCCTGCTGGTGCAGCCCAGCTTGGCACCATAGAGCTCCTGCCAGTCCACACTCTGCACTCCTGCTGCCCTACTCTGGGCCCTGTGATGGCGGCAGCAGGGTAGGCTGCACCTCTCACCCCCAGCATAGTGCTGGCTGGAGCTGCACCTGCCAGGCTCCAGGGTCTGCACCAGGCAGGAGCTCCCTGAGCCTCCCTCACCCCTGCCTACTGCTGCTGGCAGTGGGGGCTGCCATGGGGGCAGTGTGTGTGGGTCTCCACACCCCCAAACCTCACATACCCACACCTGGCCCCTACAGCCCCCATCCCACATATAAACACACCCCAGCATACCCTAATGCCCCCCACACAGCCACAGCCTCTCACAACCACCCCACACACTCCACCATACACACACAGCCACCCCCTCATGCCATCCCAACATGAAAGAGTAAGACTGCATTGTTGACTTACAATGCAATCCCTTCTATATACACTTCAGTAACACAAATGAAAACAAATATTTTTGTAATAAAATTAAAATATGTTCAAATTAAAATATGTTCTAACAGGTGTTTGGCTTCTAGTGCATGATTTCTTTTCTTTCTGGTTCTAAGATGGCAACCCCCTCCCAAAAGGAGTATTTGTGGGGGTCAAGGGGAGGGACTTCTGGTGGCAAAGGTCAGGGGTTAGGGGGAAGGACTTCTGGTCCAAATATGATGTCCAGGGTATGGGGCAACTGCCAAGGGGTAGGGATACCTATGTGGCCCATGACAGATCACCAAAACTCGTTAAGTGGCCCTCCACCAGAAATAATTGCCTGCCCCTGGTATAGTACTTGTGCCAGGAAGTACTAGCCTACAGCAGAGTTAATTAATCTACTGTGCCGTAATTCCAGTGCACATATGGATGGTTATACTTTACTGTGGGGCTAATTAGTCAACTCCACAGTAAAGCGCACATGTAGTTGCCACCAGTATGAGTGTATATTGGGGGAGAAGGAAGAAGGGAGGAAATGGAAAGGAAGGGAAAAGAAGTCAAAATTGTACTTAAGAGACTTTTTTTTCTAGGATCTCCCCGCCTTCACACTCTCTCTACCACCCTCTCCCCCCCACCTCCCGGCCAAGCAGATGGTCCTGTGCTAAAATGCAAGAGAATCTATAAAGGGTCAACATCATCCTTGATGGCTTTCCTACTCTTGATCTGGGCCTAGACTATCCAGCATACCTCTGTAGGTAGGTAATAAAGACTTTAGCTATACTTTATAGAATCATAGAGTTGGAAGGGACCTCAGTGGGCCATCTAGTCTGACCTCATCTCCCTGGCAGGCAGAAAGAGTCACAAACCCTGGGGTCATGAAATCCCAGCCAGGTGCCTGTCCAGTCTCTTCTTGAAGACCCTTATGGATGGGGGTCCTTGGGAGCCCATTCCAGATTCTGGCAACCTGACCATGAAGAACTTTTTCTTAATGTCCAACCTATACCTTCTCTAAAGTAGCTTAGGGCCATTATTCCTTGTTGTTCCAGGGGGTGCCCTGGTGAACAGGTTGTTCATGTTCTCCCCTTATGAATTTGTACGCCAATACAAGGTCCTCTCTCAGCTTTCTCTTGGTGAGGCTGAAGAGGTTAAGGTCCCTTAGTCTTTCCTCATAGGGCCTTCCCTGTAGGCCTCTAATCAGTTGAGTGGCTCTCCAGGTTGTCCACATCCTGCTTAAACTGTAGAATCAGAACTGGACACAGTACTCCAGCTGCGGTTTGAGCAATGCCACATAGAGGGGGAGAATCACTTCTCTGGACCTGTTTGTGAAGTTCCTATGGATGCATGACAAGGTGTGATTGGCTTTGCCAACTGCTTCATCACATTGGTGACTCATGTTCATCCTGGAGTCAACAGTGACTCCAAGATCTTTTTCTGCCTCAGTGGAGCTGAGAAGGCTGCCCCCAGCCTGTAGGTATGATGACAGTTCTTCCTGTTTAGATGCAGCACCTTTCACTTCTCCTTATTGAATTGAATCCTGTTGCTCTCTGCCCACTTCCCCAGCCTGTCTAGGTTGTCCTGGATCTGGTTCCTCCAGGGTGTTAGCTGCACCCCATAATTTTGTGTAATCTGCAAATTTGGACAGGGTGCTTCCCACCCCCTCATCCAGATCACTGACGAAGATGTTGAACAGCACTGGCCCCAGAATTCAGCCCCGAGGGACTCCGCTGCCCACATCTTTCCAGGTTCACACCAATCCATCCATCCATTACCACCTTCCTTCTGAGTGTGACCTTTGAGCCAATTTGCTACCCAATCTACCGTGTAATTATCCAAGGCAAATTCCCTCCGTTTTTTTATAAGGATGGTATGGAATACCATGTCAAAGGCCTTCTGGAAGTGCAGATAGATAACATCCACCTCAACTCCTGCAACTAAACAGTTGGTGGCCTTGTCATAAAGGGAAACTAGGTTAGTCAGGCAGGCCTGCTAAAAACCCATGTTGGTTACCCCTCCTCATCACATTAGCCAGCAAGCTCCCACAAATGTGCTTCTTGATCATTTTTTCTAGGATTTTCCGGCAGATAGAGGTAAGAATGATTGATCTATAGTTCCCCGGGTACTCCTTCCTCCCCTTCTTAAAGATAGGGACATTAGCACTCTTCCAATCTTCTTGAACCTGAACCGAGCACCATGAGTGCTCATATATCATTGTCAGTGGATCAGCTATGACCCCTGCTAATTCCTTCATTACCCATGGGTGGAGTTCCTCTGGTCCCAGTGATTTGAATATGTCCAGTCCCTCCACGTGCCCTTTTATCATGTTGGCACTGACCATTGGTCATCTGATGTTCTCTTTGTCAGTGCCCATAATGTATGTTGAGGGTTCACTTCCATTTAAGAAGAGAGAGGCAAAAAACTTATTGAAGAGTTCTGCCTTGTCCTTGCTATTCATCACTAAGGCCCCCTGCCCATCTTGTATGGGTCCCAGGCTATCTTGCATCCTCTTTTTGCTCCCAACATACCTGAAGCAGGACTTTATTATTGTCCTCAATCCTTGATGCTAGCCTGAGTTCCAGAGTTGCTTTGTCCTTCCTGACTGACTCCCTGCAGGTGCAGACCAAAGAAGTATACACCTCTTTGATGGCTAACCCCCGCTTCCACTTCATGTACACCTGGTTTTTTTTGCCCTTAAGGTATCTTGGAGCTTCCTGGCCCCCTTGTCCCCTTTCCTCTGCCATGGGATTGACTCACTCTGAGCCCAAAGAATGGTTTGCTTGTGGAATGTCCAGCCATCCTGGACCCTCAACACATCTAAGTTCTTAGCTCCTAGCACCCTGCTGTCCAATCCCCTGAGTCTATTAAAGCCAGCTTTTTTAAAGTTTAAAAAACTTTCCATGCTGGGTATAATGCTTGCCCTTCACTGGATAGTGAATTTAATCATTTGGTGATCGTGGTCTCCTAAATTGTCTTGATTCTGCAAGTCCCCCACCAGGTCATCCCCTATGGCCAACACCAAGTTGAGCAAGGTGTTGCTTCTGGTGGGACACCTTACCTTCTGTGCTAGGTGGAGGCCCTGAATATAGGCTAAGAACCTGTGAGAACTTTGGGAGGTGGTATATTAGAACAATGAGCCCCTAAGTCTGTAACAAAAGCATACTTGAAGTAACTGGGGAAAGCTGTAGGTCCTTCCCATTTCCCAATGAGAGAGGGATAAGATGTTTATGTACAGGATTGAACCTACATTCAGATATAGAAGAAATGGTGCCTACCACCCCCATCCCTATGCCTACTACAAGTTACAACATGCAGCATTCTTTAAAACCTAAACATCCCTGGCTGCCAGACTAAAAACAAATAGTTGTATTGGATTTTATTCTCAGTCATGTAAAGTGAATAATTTTATATGTTTAAATTAAAAGAACACTGAAAACCCAGGAAACTGATGTTTGTTCTTTCTTTCTCTATAAGACTTTCTTTCCCTAGTCATCTTTCCCCAACCCCCTACTTACATTTAGATGAAAGTGAAAAACTGCTGATATACTTCATTAGTGTTTGTACTATTTTGTTCTTCCTACGTTATTTACTTTTGGTAAATGTCAGGCATTAAAGGCCACCAACTTCTATTAATTAACAGTTTAATTGAAATTGTGAAGAAATTATGTAACTGGATACCTGGGCTCATTTTTTTCACACAAGTTTAGACAGACTTAAAAGTAGAAGAAAAAAGTGCAAAGGAATGATGTGTTTTGGCCTCCTTATGGAGTCAAAAGTGCCCTAAATTAAAAGATAACATTGAATAAAGGTTTTCCTAAAGACATGTTTCCCTAAAGACTTGTGTTAACTTTAGTAGGGATAGCTACTTGCATGAAATACCAAGAGGCCATCATAGAAATTGTACAGTTATATTATTTTGAGCTCTAATATAATTGTTATACTCTAATATTAAAAAAATGTTTGGTTGGGCCAATTCTTGGATAGGAATGTCAGGCAATATTTGTGTTTATATTTATTGGAACACTTACGACAGAATGCCTTTAACAGACCCCAGATCTCCAGAGGGCTCATGTCTTATATCTTCTCTGTGTTAATATGCCAGTTGTTTTCAAATAGAAATATTACAAGAGCATTAAGAAGACAAAAACAACTTAATTTGTCTAGTTCAGTCATGCTCATTCAGGGTGTTATACCACCTTGGGTTACCTTAAGATCCTTTCAAGTACCCCATGGAGTGCCATACAGTGTTTGCTCAGTTATGTGTGCAAACATAATCAGTGCGGAAGTACAGTTTTGAAAACCTGAGTGCAGGTGGTATGGCCCATCATCACATGTAACACAACACATATTGACAGTTCATATTCAGGCACACAAAACAATATCTAGCTTTCTTGAGCATCTTGTCAATGTCTCCAATACTTCACTGTCAGTTATTTCTACACCGGAGTTAATATTACCACACCTGGTTAAAGTTGTTCACAAGAGCTAAAAACAGTTTGCAGGGCAGTGAAATAGAAGGCAGAAGTTACCAGGAATGGCTACCAGACAACAACTCTACAGAAGTAAGTATAGCTTGAATAGTGAAACATAAAGACCATTAAAAAGAAGAGAGAGTTGTTAACATCTGTGGAGTAGAAAGAGATTAGCAGATGTCATAGAGAAAACAATGAGCTCTGAAGTCAATTGATACAGCATTGCATGACTAAAAATGCTGCTGCCACTGCTAAACAGCTTTTTTTTAAAGTTTGGTTGGAGCAGGAATTAAAGTAGGATGCAGGTTCCCTCCTCCCCTGCCATATCCATCCCTGAATATGATTCACTAGATAATCCCAGAAATTTAAAATGGAAATTTATAGTGTTAAAAAAATTCACTCTTTCTATCAGCCCCACTGCTCTCCCCTCCCATCCCAGCACACTGTTCACTGCCCCCCTGCCCTGTCTGCTTTCTTCTGGTTGCCCCCTCTGTTTGTCCCAGGAAGCATACAGGGAAGGGTTATTCTGCCTGTTTGGCTACTGCTGCTGCCCTCTGAGTGGGCTCAACCTGAAGAAAAATAGTAGGCTGGCAAAAGTGATGACAGGGTTCAAGCAAACAGGTTAACCTTTCCCTGCCTACTGCTCTGAGGCAGACATTGCAGGTAGCCACAAGTAAGCAGGAGCAGTAGTGTGGGAGGAAACCTGAGGGGCATAGTGGAGCCCTCAAGGGAAGGGGGGTGTCCAGAATGGGAAGGGGGTGGGGTGGGGGCAGGATTCTTACCTTCAAGCTCTTCAGGCCTTCACTGGTCTGAATGTGTGATTGCTCCAAACATGAGCTAACACAAATAGCAATCAAAATTTGTGAGACTCAAAGAGTAAGGTGTAACAAGAACCTTGGCATTCAACTTGGTGGATACACAAGAAATAGGCACATGTCTCACAAGGATTTACTATATTCAACCACTGTATATGTCGAACTGGTACTGAACTAGTGACATAAATACCGATACCCTTTACTAAATTCTACTACTGCAGAATTTATGCTAGAATTTATTATATAATCTTGCATACTCTGTTTTTAAGGACTGCTCTGTAAAACCATAATTTTATCATTACAATTGTTCATGAAATATATATCCCTACTTCATAAGCCATACTGTTGTATTGGAAGCTTAATTTACTTCCATAAAGATTTCAAAAATAGGTAGAAAAGTGCTAATTTGTAAATGATTAAATATATTCTAAAGAAAAACTGAATAATTTATCATTCAGAATTAACAGATTAACAAATTGCACTGTATCTTCTCTGAGCTTTTATACATCATCTATCACAATCAGATATGTTTTTGCTTATTAGGCTGATCTTTAATGATGCTGACTCAGCAGATGCTAATGAGATATTAGATTTTAAGCTTTTTTGATTAGATCAAAGTGTTAAATCCTGTTAATCTCACTGGGAATCCACTGAATGTATACTTACTTCTAGTGAATGTTTCATGCTTTTCTTTCTTCTTTTGCATAGCAATAGCATGCTTTGGATATATAAAGCTGAAGAAGTATATTCTCTAGAGATATGAAAATGTCCTTGCAGGTTTTCAGACAAATCCACGCACCATCAAAGGTATAGCTACAAATGTCTTAAGTAAAAAGGAAAATATATTTCTTCCACTGTCTTGTTGCTATTTTTACGTTCGCAGCTCCAGAAATACTCAAAATGTTCCTGATCACATGTATAGTCGTACTAAATGAATCCCCAAGGGTGTGGAAATGTATTTCTGATAAGCAATTAAATGCTAGATTGCTTCTGTGATGCATAATCATATTTCTGATCATTCATTCACCCGTACAAGCAGGATGTGTTAAGCTTACAGCTATACTATTCAGATTTGGGACCCTGACTTTAGACACTTGATTATGAAAATATAGGTTTGTGCGACTTAACCAAGACTATAAATGGAATTACTGAAGCTTGTCATAACTAAGATTAAAGCTATTTCATTCCATTGGATGCTGCTTCTCCTTGTGGTCATGGAACAGGCTGACTCTTCATCTGGTACTTGATCCCATAGTATTGACATTTTGTCCAGATATACTAACTTGGCCAAAGTCAAAGATCTTGAACCTGGATAAGACTATTCTCAGTGAGTAGGATATGATTTGAGAGTCTTTCAAAAATCTGAAAACAAATAGACCCCCCTCCCCGATTATCTGTGAAAGAACAATAAATAATTCATGACTTTCAGGAGAAAATTGGGAGAAAATTTTCAGTGTGCAATTTGCTTGGGTTCCCAAGTGTCTTCTCCTAATCTAAGGCATTCTTCCTAGATGCAGAAGATGATGAGTTGAATCCCCTAAAACTAAGATGGGAATTCAGTTCAGGTTTACTACTTGATTGGTTCTCCAGCTGTTAGGTGTTACATAAAAAGATAGGTACCACCACCACTTTTGTGTGAGCTCCACTCACTCCTTTGAAAATATGGCTATAATCATCTACCCTTTAGAAGAATATTCAACACTGTGGATCCCAAATGAATGAAAGCTCCTCCCTAAATACATCTAAATTAGGCAGGTTTTCAAGGTTTCATCTGCTCAATGCTTCTTATCAGCTAGCTCTAGATGGCTTCCTGCTCAAATGCTGGCTGATTTGGATCCTATTCAAACTAACTCTTCCTAAACATCATAGAGTCTACACACCTAACACAGATTTCTGAATTCTATTCTACCTTCTGTGGTCGAGAACTTAAAATTTTTATTGGATTGAATCCCTAGTGATGTATTTGTATTCATTTCAATTTTAAAAGCTATCTTGTAAAAATAAAGTAGTAATAATCTTGTGGGTTTTTTTTCTTAGAGAAATTCTTCTGTACTTTTCAAGAGTCAATAACTTAGATCAAAAACTTTTCAGACCTTCAAAGGTTGTCTCTGGTCTCTTTTCCTGTTTCTTAAGGTCCCACTGCTTTTTTACTAAAATCATGTTTTGCGTGGGTTAAATATATATGGGAGACATGAATAAGAGGGGACAGATGAATCAAAACTAGAGTATGTAAATGTGGTTTAGAAAAAAAAAAGGACAAAAGGCCAGGCTGTTACTTAGCACTGAGTATTCAAAGAGAGGGTTCAAAGACAATCTTGTTTCTAACTAACTTATAACTAGGTCATTTTCTACAAAGACAGTCTCAGTCCCTGTTTCCCAGTGCTGTTTCAGTGCTAATTCCCTCTTTTGTGCAGAGGCTGACTCTGGTAGCATGTATCTAGCTGCTGAGTGATGGAGACAAGAAACAGCTTAATTGGTCAAACAAGGAGGAAAAAATAATATTTTACAAGTCAACGAAGTTAGCCTGCTATAAAAATAGTCCAAGTGAGAAGAGTACCTAGCTGATAATACCGTGAAGGTAAAATCTTTCCTAAATGCTGTTGTAGGCCTAATACACAACAAAAGGGCCAGAGTAAATTGATAAAAGTAATGCACTACAGAGCCTGACCATTCAAATTTATGAAAGGAAAAGTCACTGTAATAGCATTAGTTAATTTTCAAATTGCCCAGTACAAATTGATACAATGAAGGTATATTATAAATTGCATGTTTCCTGAATTAAGAGAAGACGTAATTTCCTAATTGGGAAAATACAAAAAAAATTAATTACTAAGTTAATTTGCAACAACATGAAAAACAGTACTAACAATGTGCACCTGCAAGAGGGGCAGACCCTAAACAAAAGGAACTATTATTTTGTTAGATATGAAATGAAGAGAAAAATTAAAAGATTTTCAGAAATCAAAATGTACTGGTTATGTACTGAAAAGGTGATGTGTTTTTGAAAAGCATTAGGAGAGGGAGTATGTATATTGTATGTCAATGTACAGTATATTTAGTGTTTCTTCATGCTACCTAATAATATATGCTAGGAGGAACAGAATTTCAGCACAGATAAAAAAGACCTGCATAATGTAATCAAGGATAAGATAACAGCATGTATAAGGTATATTATGAAACAGGTAGAACCAGAAGTGAGGGCTGGAAAGATAACAGAACAGAAATAAGTGAAGATAACAAAACCAAATAGAAAATGAAAATAAACTGCAAGAGAGATCAAGATAATTAAGATTTCCCCCCCTGAAGTATATAAGAAACCAGAGATTAGTGACAGCTCAGTTTGGAGAGATGGTAAAAATAACCGACAGTAGCAGCATTCATGATAATAACATAAATAAACCAATTATTTCAGTATTCACAAAGGAGAGTAAGGGACCAGTGTTAACAACAGAGAGAAATTCTCATGTGAAAAAGAAGAAAATTACTCAAAGGAAATAAGTATGATGCTAAAAATTGGTGGTAAATAGACTACACTATATAGAAAATGAAGACTACAAGGAAGAAATCTGAAACTCAAAAGCATTTAGTTGACAACAAAAATTGACAGTATAGATGCTTTTCAATTGGGTGCTCATAAAAACACAAAGGAGCTTTAGAAAGCTAGTCTTTGTAAATCAAACGTGGACAGGAAGATTAACACCTTTGCTAAAAGAGTTTTGAAAGCTCTACTGAAGAATTTAAGAAAAACTATGCAAAATATGAAACAAGTCAAAAGCCATATCATAATAGTCTTCCCAGGTACAAGAGCTTTACAGGAAATGGATACTGTTCTCACTTTATTTGTTATTTTCTATCAACTTTACAAGATTTTAAAAAATCAGTTGCATTCTGCTATCATCTATCTTCTTCAAATTATTTACAACTTTTGAACTATACATGTATTCCAAAATTCATGATTTATTTTGACAGAGATGAAGGAGACCTAAGATTCCTTGGGTTCTGGGCTGCACACCAGACTTCTTCTAGGATAGGAGGATTGGCAAGGGATCACTATTTGGGGTGTTGGGGGCAGTGGTAGACCTACATTTTTGGGGCCCTGAAGCTTGAACTGTTATGGGGGCCCCTTCGCAACCAGCAATGAGGTCTGGGTAACCACTGTTATCTTCTTCAATGGGG
>JAGPOW010000229.1:3901943-3915973 GCA_030014935.1 Caiman crocodilus
CTTATATGTCTCCTGCTACTGAGATGAGGTGTCATCTTGCCAAGTAGAATAAGCCCTTCTTCTGCTGACTGCTTTTCAGCATCACTCTCATCAAATTAGTCTTGGTGTCATCAAGGAAACCAAAAATAAGAGGGCTATTGCATAGCATACCCGGCTTGATGTATTCATAGTGAGAAATTGGTACTAAAACACCACAGATTTATTCTACAGATTTGAAACAACAAAGAGATCCCTAGAAGCCTGAGGAATGCCAGCATTATGACTTTAAGAAAAGAGGTACTTTTGTGTGAGGAAATTATTGAGGTATCACCTATTTTTTATATCAGGGAAAAATCTTTGCCTGTATCATCCTGAACTGTCTTCTACCTGTTGCTGAGGAAGCTTATTGAAATCTCATTGTGGTTTCATACCACCCCACAGCTTGATTGATGTGATCTTTGTTTCCCTCTAAGTCCAAGAAAAGTCTCAAGAATATCGGGACCTGTTGGTCTTCACTGACCTTACTAAGGCTTTTGATTCTGTCAGTTCCAATATCTTGCAGAAAGGACTATCCAGATTTGAATGCCCTGAAATATACATCAAGGTTCTGAGGCTCTTTCACAACCAGATGACAATTACTAGTGTTTTTTAGTGGATCAGAGATGTATCTATGTCAACCAAACTCAGGTCAAGCAAGGATGCATCATAAGGGAAAAACAGAAGTAGGATTTTTTATTTTTTTTTTTACCAACAGCCATCCTTGACCTTCCATCTGCTGGCAACTGCCATTCTCATACACACTAAGAAAAAACCCCAGGCTGAACTAGATCTCTTTGCAGCACTTCAGACCTCTCTTTCAACATTGAGAAGACTAAAGAACTCTATCAGCCTGTTCCTGGTCCTGAATGTGACCCCTCTCCCCCTCCACATTACTATCAAGGGAAAGATAGGTAAGAGAGTACTTCTCTTACCTCAATATCCATCTCTCTCAGAGACTGAAAACTGATGAAGAGATCTAGCACAGGATCTTGTTCACAAGCACCTCCTTCAGGGAATTACTTTGCTGTGTTTTTTTTTATCAACATCTCTGGAAAGAAACCAAGATACAAGTCTACAATGAAGTCTTCATCCCTACTGTCATCTATGGATGTGAAATGTGGATGACCTACCATTGTCATGTCAAGAGCCTGGGGAGGTATCATCAATAATGCCTCCAAAAAATCTTCCACATAAAATGGAGAAATCACCACACAAATGCAGCAGCCTTGCTGAAGCCAGTGATATCAGTGTTGAGTTGGTGATCCTCAAGCACCTCAAACACCAAGTTCACTGGACTAGACCTTGTGTGAAGATGCCTGACACTCAGTTCCCAAAATAAGTGCTTTACTCCCAGCTTAGTTGTGGCTCAACACCTTAAGCTGCCAGAGGAAATGCTACAAGGACAAGTTGAAGGCACATCTCAAGAAAATGGATGCTGACATCAAGAGCTGAGAAGAACTGTCTAGTAACTGGCTCCAGTGGTGCTGCAACTTCAACTAAGTGGCAGTCCACTTGAAGGTAAATTGTTTTGCCTTCAAAGAAGAGAAAAGAGAGAGGAGGAAGAAAAAGAGTCTAAATCCCAACTTGTGGCCTGCTGTCCCCTAAGAAAGACCTGAAACTTTTGCAGACAGATCCATGGTTCAAGCATTGGTTTCTTGTGGTAAATACCATCCCTGAATCAAGGGATTACTGATGATGGCTTCTGAGGTACTGGAGTATGTACATAAAACCAGAGAAATACTCAAAATCATAAAAATAGTATTATGTGGAAATATATCTTGAATTAGAAACCAACAAATGTTATGAGCATATTGACACTTACTAAGGATCCTGCTAGAAAATGTTACGTTGAAAAAATACTATATCTAAACCAAATGCAATATACAGCCCTGCACATGCAAATAAAAAACATTTATTGGCATATTCCCATCAGCTACATATGCAGGCACTATAATGGCTGCCTGGTCCTGGACATAAGCATAAATTGCATCCAAGTAGAGAGTTTAGTTGAAATGTGGTGGAGCTACTCATAGGAGTGTCACTCGAAGATAACACAGTGTGACAACCTCCAGAATAAGGCAAAACTACAGCATTTAGAAACCCTAGCTCCTACTGCCTTGTGGGTATTCTTTAGTTGGAAAAAGGCTAAGATACATCATCCTGACAGAAATGCACTCTTGCTGAGGTAATATGCAGTCAGCAACAGCTTTAATCTTCTGTTCTCTGGCACATGCTACATGCTGAAAGTTTTGGTGTGATCTATATTGGCCAAAAAGATAAAGCAACTTACATGCTTGACCCTTATCAAGACAGAATCAAAGGAGGAGAAAGTAGAAGGATTGTAGGTTAGGTTATGTGGGGGTCAAGGAAAAAGGGATTTGGTGGCAGAGGTCTGCTACAGATCCCCACACCAAGGGGAAGAGCTAGATTTTGGGCTCCTGAGGCAGCTCTCAGAGACCATAAAAACTAAGGAGGTGGTAGTCATGGAACCAAATAATAGAATTCATCATAAGATGTCAAGTGGGTAAGGTAACTAGTAGGGTGAAAGTGCTAGACTTTAGGAAAGCTGATTTCAATGAACTCAGGCAATTAGTCAAGGATGTACTGCAGAGTAGGAGTTTTGAACAGATGGGAGCCCAGGAAGGGTGGCTGTGCCTTAAGGAAATGATCCTTTGGGCAAAGAGGGAAACGATCCCGATGAGAGGAGAAAGAGGGAAAGGGGCCAGAAAGCTTCCCTGGCTGACCAGAAAAATCCAGAGCAGTCTATGGGCTAAAAGGGGAGCATATAAACAGTGGAAACAGGAAAAGATTACCAAAGAGGAGGAGATCTACTCTGCTCGTGCTTGTAGGGAGGCAGTTAGACAGGCCAAAGCTACCATGGAGCTGAGGATGGCATCCCAAGTTAAGGATAACAAGAAATTATTATGTATTTTTCAGCTATATAGGGAATACAAGGAAGGCCCAGGGTGGAATAGGACCCCTACTAAATGGGCAGAAGCAATTGGTGACAGACAGAGGGGACAAGGCTGAACTCCTTAATGAGTTCTCTGCCTCAGTGTTCCTAAGTGACGTTCAAGATGAATCTCTCACTGGGATTGTAGAAAGGCAGCAGCAGGGAACCAGACTAACATGTGTAGACCCCGAGATGGTGCAGTCACTTGGAGGAACTGGATGCGTTTAAGTCAGCAGGCCCAGATGAATTCCATCCGAGGGTACTGGAGGCACTGGCTGACATCATTGCACAGCCACTGGAGGGAATATTTGAACGCTCATGGCACATGGGCCAGGTCCCAGAGGACTGGAAAAGGGCCAATGTGGTCCCCATTTTCAAGAAGGGGAGGAAGGAGGACCCAGGCTGACCAGATAGGCCAGTCAGTCTCACCTCCATTCTTGGCAAAGTCTTTGAAAAAATTATCAAGGCTCACACTTGCGAGAGCCGGCAGGAAAAATTATGCTGAGAGGAAACCAGTACGGGTTCATAGCAGGTAGATCATGCCTGACTAATCTAATCTATTTTTATGACCAGGTTAAAAATCCCTGGGATGCAAGAGTAGGGGTTGACGGTGTTTACTTAGAGTTCAGGAAGGCCTTTGATACAGTATCCCATACCACACCAGTGAACAATGTAGGAGGCTATGACTTGGATGACTACACAGTCCAGTGGGTGGTAAATTGGTTACAGGATCGCACCCAGAGTCGTAGTGGATGAGTCGGTATTGACCTGGAAAGGAGTGGGCTATGGGGTCCTACAGGGCTTGGTCCTAGGACTGATACTCTTCAAAGTCTTCATCAGCGACTTGGACGAGGGAGTGAGGTGTACTCTGTCCAAGTTTGTGGATGACACAAAACTGTGGGGAGAAGTGGACATGCTGGAGGGCAGGGAGCAACTACAAGCAAACCTGGACAGGTTGGAAAAATGGGCAGAAAACAACAGAATGCAATTCAACAAGGAGAAATGCAAAGTGCTGCACCTAGG
Source organism: Caiman crocodilus (assembly GCA_030014935.1). Taxonomy (NCBI): domain Eukaryota; kingdom Metazoa; phylum Chordata; order Crocodylia; family Alligatoridae; genus Caiman; species Caiman crocodilus. The sequence continues at coordinate 3,905,938 of JAGPOW010000229.1, forward strand.
GAGGAAAAATGTCCAAGATACCTACTGCCTAGGGAATGACCTGTTGGGTGGCATGGAAGTGGAAAGGGATCTTGGAGTCCTAGTGGACTCTAAGATGAATATGAGTTGGCAGTGTGCCATCAGAAAAGCTAATGGCACTTTATCATGCATCAGCAGATGCATGACGAACAAATCCAAGGAGGTGATACTTCCCCTCTATTGGGCGCTGGTCAAACCGCAGTTTTAGTACTGCGTGCAATTTTGGGTACCACTTCAAGAAAGATATGGCTAACCTGAAGAGGGTCCAGAGAAGGGCCACTTGTATGGTTAAGGGCTTGCAGGCCAAACCCTATAAGGAGAGACTGGGGCACATGGACCTCTTCAGCCTCCACAAGAGAAGGTTGAGAGGTGACCTTGTGGCTGCCTATAAGATCATCACGGGGGCACAAAAGGGAATTGGTAAGGTTTATTCACCAAGGCGCCCCCAGGGGGTTACAAGAAATAATGGCCACAAGCTAGCAGAGAGCAGATTTAGACTAGACATTAGGAAGAACTTCTTCACAGTTAGAGCAGCCAAGGTCTGGAATGGGCTCCCAAGAGAGGTTGTGATCTCCCCTGCCCTGGGGGTCTTCAAGAGGAGGTTAGCTGGGGTCATCTAGACCCAGCACTCTTTCCTGCCTATGCAGGGACAGAATTATATCCATGTAAACCAAATCATTCTCTGCATTAGAGCATAAGCAGTAAACCCTATATTAATACTGGTAAAGTACCCAGGATCTGGGGATACCGTTAAAACTGACAGTTTGGCAAAGGGTTTTTTTTTTCTGAATTGTCCATTAAAGTATGTGTCTAACCATAGGCATTCGGTCTGCAAAGATTCTATGAATCTATGCTGGAATGTTTGGACTCTGAACCCTGGGTTCAATTTCAGACTCTGATTTATGGAAAATGACACTAATAAATGATGATGCAAGGGACCAGTAAGGGAGATTATGGTTAGGGGCAATCAGCTTGGTTTTATTGGAGGCAGATCCTGTCAGACCAACCTGGTGGCCTTCTATAACCAGGTCACAAAAACCTTGAACACAGGTGTTGCGGTGGACGTAGTCTTTTCTGGACTTTAGGAAGGCCTTCAACACTGTCTCTCACCGCATCGTCATTAATAAATTAGGTGACTGTGGTGTTGACACCTACACAGTCAGATGGATTGCTAATTGATTGGAAGGCTGCACCTAGAACCTGGTGGAGGATGGACTGTTTTTGACTTGGAGGGACGTGCCCAGTTGAGTCCCCAGGACTCGGTCCTTGGGCCCACACTGTTCAATATCTTCATTGGTGACTTGGACAAGGGGGTAAAAAACACTTTTTTCAAGTTCACAGATGGCACTAAGATGTGGGGAGAAGTGAGCATGCTAGAAGAGAAGGACAGGCTACAACTAAATCTGGACAGGTTACAGAGGTGGGCAGATGAGAATAGGATGGGTTTCAATATGGATAAGTGCAAGGTATTGCACCTAGAGAGGAAGAACCAGCAGCACATCTACAGGTTGGAAAACTCCCTTCTTGTCAACACAGAGGCAGAAAAGGATCTTGGAGTCGTTATTGATTCCAGGATGAACATGGACCACCAATGTGGGAACGTGGTCAGGAAGGCTAACCACACCTTGTCATGCATCCATAGGTGCATCATCACTCGTCAGGCTGCAGTTGGAGTACTGCATCCAGTTCTGGCTGCCACACTTCAGGGGGGATGTTGATAATGCCCTGGCTCCTTGCAGAGGTGATAGCATGGTCCGGCTGCAGATCATGGCTCTGCCCTGGCTCTGAACCACACTGTCACCACCACAAGATCCCAGTTGAGCTCAGGAGCAGCTCCCTGCCCTGCTGTGTGCCCTGCCAGTGGGGGCAGTGATAGTGGGAAGCTTGAGAGGTCTATAGATCCCCCCAAAATACCCATAGCCACTCCCTTCCAGTGGTGCCACTACTGCTACCTGCCCTTCGCAGATGACGACAGCTGAACCTACCCTGCTCCCAGTCATAGCACAGCCTGCCTTCAGTCCCCCCACCAGGAAGTCTGATGGTGCTGCTGCTTGCCAGCGCTGCTGGGGCTGGTCCCCAGGGAAACCCCAGACCCACACTATCACAGCATATCTGCTGCTGGGGTCAAAATGAAAACTGGATCTAGCCACACAAGCAGGAACTGCTGGTAAATAGAGTATACTGCCAGCTGGATCTGGCCCACAGGTCGGACTTTGCCCACCCCGGCGTAGGTCCTCAGTGCATTGATGTCTTCCCCAAATGCTAGTGGGCTAATGAGGTGTTACAAGTATCTCCTTTAGTCCTTCCCTGATATTATTTTCTCACCCACTACAACTTTGATGTCTCTTATCTTGATTTAGAGAGTTAGTTCTCTAGGGAAGAATCATCTTAGCCTACCCAGTGGAACTGCTTTGTGGGGCTCCTCCTCCTGTACATCCCAACCTTACCAAAGTCTGGTTGTCAATTTCAGAGCAAATCACTGGGGCGACCCCTTCCCAGGGCAAAGCTGTCTTCATCCTGTCCCCAGTTTAAAGGGGCTGAGCCCATAGCTCTCTAATTAGCCCTAACACTTGCCATCTGTGGGAGACACTGCTCCCTTAAGTTCAAGTACCCTGTCCAAGCCCTCCTAGGGGCAGATGGAAAATGGGTCCAACCAAAGAAACCACCCTCAGCTGAAGAAAGACATAAATGGCAAACAAGAAAAGAAAAAAAAAAAGGAAAAAAAAACCCAAACATAGTCTCTTGGGGTTCTGGAGCATAGTCCTGCCCTTAGAAAGGGCTGAGCTTGCTCTTTCCCAGTACCTGCTTATGGGTGACAGCTTCTGACTGGCTGAACCTTTGATCGTCCTTCTCCCAGCTCACTTCTTCAAGCAATGGTCCTCCAACCCCCTGTGCCTTCTGATACAGGTGAGATCCATAGAATGTATGAAGGCATCAAATAAGCAATTTGTCCAGTCAAGAAGGAAACAGCTCCATTGAAAGACTTAAATGGAAATGTCATTACTGATAAAGAAAAACAACTTGAGCATTGGATTCAACACTGTGGATTTCTATACTCCAGTGAGACTGAAATAAAAAATGAAGAGCTCAAAGGATTACCAAAGTTCAAAGTTGTGATGGATTTGGACAATGAGCCTACATTTGAAGATTTTCAGAAAGCCATTAAATCAATTCCTAGGAACAAGTTATCTGGCAACAACTTTTGCCTGCTGAAATCTACAAGTGTGCCAATGACAAATTGCTTTGAAAGTAATTGCATGATGTTATACTGCTCTGTTGGAAAGAGGAAGTGGTACTACAAGATTTCAAAGATGCTTAGTTTGTAATATTATACAAAAACAAACGGAATAGAAGCAACTGTGCTAACTATAGAGGTATCTTTCTGTTGAACATTATCAATAAAATTGTCACTCACATCATGGTCTCTATGTTGCAATCTCCAGGTGAAAGAATCTAGCCTGAAAGTCAATGCTGTTTTCACTCAGGATACTTCCCCATTAATATGATATTCTTGGTCAAGCAAACTGCAAGAGAAGTGTAGAAAAAAATGGATGCCATTGTAAATAGCCTTCATCAATCTGACAAAGGCATTTGATAGTCAACAGACAAGGCCTTTTTACTGGACTGTAGAAACTGAGTTGTTTCCCCAAACTACTGACCTTTATTTGCTTATTAAATCAAGGTATGAAGGGAAACATAGTGTATGAAAACAAAGAATCAAATGCCTTTGACATCAACAATGGGTAAAGCAAGGGTGTGTCTTATACCCTCTGGTTTTTTATATTTACTTTTCATTCCTGTTTCTTTGTATATTCAGTGACAGCAATGGTGGCATTTATCTTCAAGCCAAACTATCTTTGAGCCAGAGCTTGTTCAACATTACAGGGTTTAAAGTGAAAACCAAAGTAAAAGAAGCGGTACTGAGAGACTTCCTGTTTGTAGATGATGTGGCCTAGGTTGCCCACAGTGAATCTTTCCTCCAAGGTCTCTTGGGCAGATTTTCTGAGTCACATGAAAGCTTTGAGATAACAATTAGTCTCAAGAAGGTTATGATCATGTATCAAAGGGTGCACAAACCAATACCTGACATCACCCTTCATGATAAATCTCTTGGTGTTGTTGACAGTTTTTGCTACTTAGATTTATTATGATCAGCAGGTATTTTAACCGTCAGACTTAACTAACAGAACCAGAAAAACAACTAAGAACTTTGGGCTATTACAGAAAAATGCATGGAATAGTAGCAAATCTGCTAAGGTGAAGATGCAAATCTACAAGACTTTTCCTTGCTGTATGTTTCAGAAGTGTGAACTACATATGTTAGGCACATAAAAAGACTGGACAGCTTTCACATGAGGTGTCTTCATAAGATCCTGAACATAAAGCAGGAAAACAAAATACCAAACACAAAGGTATTTGGAGTGTGCAGGACTAAAATACTTAAAAACAACTAGTAAGAAAAGGAGATTGTAATGGATTGGCCATGTCAGGAGTATGGAAGGAGACCAGATCCCCAAGAATATTTTGTATAGCTGGCTCTAGAAAGAGGGGTTACACTCTATGGCAGTACCATGATGTGTGCAAAAATTATATGAAGTCATTCATTACAAATGTAGAAAGCTGGGAGGAGTATGTAACATCTCATCCAATCTGGAGGGAACATCTGGCACTGGGTATAGTTAGCTTTGATCTTGAGGATGGAAGTAAAACAAGAAGAAACAAGCAGCATGCGGTTAACTTGGACTCCACTTCAAACAATATGTAGATCTGTGGCACTTTATAACACACTGTATTGCTCTCAGTTGGGCTTGTCAGCCACAAACAGATTCATCAGGCATCTGACTAGACCTCTTACATGTATACCATGATCCAGAAGATTGACAGTTAATGGCTACCTCATTTCTGGAAGCACTTAAAATCTTGCTTTGAGTCTTCAACATAGTCAAATAGAGATATACAAGTTTCTATACTTAAGAACATGAGTATTCTTTTTACCAACCTGTCCATTGTCATCCTGCAGCTTATTTCAATAGATGAGTCATTTAACATACCTTATTGTCTCTGATTATAAATAAAATATATGCTTATACGTACAGATGCGTGCATACATACGCATGCATGCATACATATAAACATACATACATGCATACTTGCAAGCATACATGCATACATACATATATAAATGCAGTAACAATCCTGACAGGCAGCATTGCAGACAAGGACATGTTTTATAGCACATTATTAAGTATGGATATATCAATACAGGACTGATCAGGAGCTTTCCAGTATAATTTCACAGGCCATTATTTGAGCTGTGTGAACACTGAATAATTTGGTATGCAACTGAGTTTGGAAAAAATTGCCTGATGATCAACTTTTTTCATGTCTGCCTGTATATTCAAGTTTAAATAACTTCAGGCAGGCCATTTTTCTCCCTAGGCTACCTCACATCCTTTACCTTAACAACCCATGGCAAATTTGATCTTACTTTGAATATCCTTATAAGACCTAATGAACATTCTTTCCAATTGATTTTAATTAATATGGTAGCAAATAGTCCATTTCTAGGTGTTAGATTGACTTGCAGATAGATATTTCACATACCAATCAACTCAGCATGCATCTAATATACATCTATTCTATTTTTAAATTCATAAGATTTGATGCAGTTAATTGAGTCAGAAAACTCTTCCAACAATGTGAAAAGAGTGGGGAAATGTTTCTTGTACACAACTGGGCAGAAGTTAAAAAAACAACAACAGACCAAAGCTAAACAAAACAAGCAATGGAAAAAAAACCCTAGAACTCCCAGTATGTGATTATTAAATAATTTTACATTCCTTACCTGGGTGTTTTGGTTTGTATGGGCTGGTATCTTTTCTTACCTCTACATCATTATTGGAAAATTGATGTATATGCAGCTGCAAAAGAATCTGCTGCAGGATTTGCCAGGAGGTGCACATGAAAACTCAATGAGAGGATGAAGTGGGCCCTTTCCTCTTATTAGTAACTCAGTGAAAGTGCTGTCCTTCCTAGGTCAAATGAAAAATGTAAAATAAAGGTTTGCCTTCTGGTCCAAATCTCATAGTTTGCAGATCATTATGATCATCTGGCACAACCTCTCACTTGTAAGACATGTGAATTCGATTTACAGATTTGAATGATGGAGAATCCATCCATGGTTATTTGTTCCCAAAATGAAAAGGAACTACTTGATTCAACAGACCCTCACCGTTGAAAATATTCAGTTTTTGAGAATACATTCCCCCATTATGTGTGATCTACATTCTTTTTTCAGATGCGTACATTTCTAATTGGTTGTACTAAAACTCATGTTCTTCAAACAGATTTATCTTAACAAAGTGAACCTGTTCCACCAACTTACCTAAACAGGAGACTTTGCCACCCTAAATAGTCATTTGGCAATGGCCTCCTTTCTTATGAGGCTGAAGTACTGACAATTTTTGTGACGCTATTCATCATCCCAAATATGTGATTTACTGCTTCACTAATATTGTGTGTCAGCTACAAATTTTACTAGTATTGAATTTATATTTTCTTTCTGTTCATTTATAATGATATTGAATAGCAGTGGGCCATGCCTGTGGGACTCCAATGGAAGTACCTCCTCTGGATTCTGATTCCTAACTTTCAATTTGTTAGAATTTGATGTAACATTTTATACACCTGTCCACTTACTTCCAAACAAGTTTGATATGAAGCAATAGAAACCAATATAAAACTTGACCATGAGAAAAACACCCCCAGACCGCTCCCTAGTTAAGTCTGTCCAAAACTATTTGGTTGTTACTGGCATAGATGGCAAAAGGCTGAGGTAAGTGTGAGCTGGGTGGCTGCAGCTGGGGGAGAAGGATGCGCTCAGACTCAGAAGTGCAAGCTGCACACAGCCAGGATCATAACCCTGCAGATGTGGAGAACTGCTCAACATGGCAGGTGAGTCTGTGAAGGGGAAAGCATTTGTGGTGGGGGAGGGCAGTTCAAGGCCCCCACAGTGAGGGAAGGTGGGGGGCAGGAGCACAGGCTGGGGTGAATAGGGCCCCAGGGCATTAGTGGAATGATCAGAGCCTGGACAGCTCAGCCAGAGATGGGTGGGGGGAGGCCCAGGGGAGGCCACTTTGCGCAACCCAGAGGAGACCCGAGGTGAACGTTCCCTCTGGATTTGTGCATAGGGAAGAAGCGGGCTGCAGGTGCATGCTGGGCTCTGTGCCCTGCTGCCGCCTCGAGAGCTGTGCAACACCATATGCCTGCCTCTGCACGCGTCTGCGTACTCAACCCCTCAAATAATATTTTTCCCCTCCACCTATGGTACTGGTAAAGTTATATGAAGGCTGAACATTCTTTTTCTTACCCCCAATGATGCACTGCTGCAACAGGTACATTGGTGGAGGCAATGTTGAAGAGAAGGAAGATGAATTTCCATTGCCTGGGCTTTATATGTTATACAGATAAATGAAAGATTCAGTCTCTAGGAATAACAATTGAGCAACTTTCACAAGCACTGAATTCACTTGGATAAAAGTTAAAAAGCAGAAAATTGACTAACTTGAATTGCAAATGTAATCACAGACACCAGACAGTAACCTTTAAGCGTTCAAGGTGAAATTCACCCTTCCCAGCTCCAAGCCGAAGGCTAAATACAGGGCACTATTGTAGGGAACATTACCCCACCCTTCCATATTAAGAGCATGAGGCACAGCAGCAGTACAGCCCCTCTGTTCTGGCTAATACAGTCTATATGCTGATAAAGAAGCTGCAATCAACCTTCCAACTTTGCAAAAATGCCTAGGCGTGCAGACTGTGTGTTGCTAAGAATATTGCAGTTCCCCATCCCAGCCTTCCCCTCCACCCAAACAGGAGACCCTGCCATCCTAAACAACTTTGTCAATGACTCTTGTTTTTTGTGAAGCTGAAGTAAACTGTGGAGTTTTGCAACACAATTGTACCCCGAGAGTAAATGTGACCTTCTCATACTATCATGTACCCCAAATATGAAAAAGTATGATCTTCCATTTTCCAAAGTTTAGAATAAAACATTTCATATCCAGTCAGTAAGGCCATTTGTTTTGAAGAACCATCCTCAATGAGCCTTTTTTATTTTTCTCTCTCTCATATTAACAATATCTTCTTGAGTGGTTCGAGCTGACTGCAGTGCAGCTAAAGATCAGACACTTAAAGCTTTACTTTCAAGCATCAGGCTTTAAAAAGGCTTATTAATATTTCTTAGATAATTTCCTACTTTGTTGCTAAAAAGTTCTTTCAAAAGCTTTCTTTGGTGGAAGCCACTAAAAATTACTTGAAGATAATTTTATGCAAGGATGACCTTGAGAACCCAGTATTGGTGAATACATTCAAATAACTTAGTACTTAGTACACCCCCATTCAGTGGATACTTAGTGACCTACACTGCATAAGTGATGATCCCATCCTAGTTCCACATGAAAAAGTACACCTATCTTCCTTCACAGCATAACTCCCTCCCACTGCCACCTCACCAGGCTAAGGAGGCTAAGAAGTGAAGAGTCAAAAGAAACCTGCCTTTTCATGCAGTTATATATTTCTTCCCAAACTGAGGTTAGAGGACAACAGCACATCAAGTAGTTAAAGACCAGTTATTCACAGGCCAATCCTGTTTTGCAGCATTGGATCACCACCTGGTACAGGGAGTATAAAAGAAAGTAGGAGGAGCATGCAGGGTTCCCTAGTACAGTCCAATGCAATTTAGGCTTCTTAGTAACCATCTGCAATTCTGTTCTGCCACGCTTAAGTGCCAAGAAAAAAACTCTATCTAATTTTATAAAGTCTTCCTCTTACCTTTAAAATATCTAAGCCACAAAAAAGTGATAAAACGATATTGTCTTTGCTCAATAGCTTAGAGAAGGCATGCCCAGTTCCCTTGATACCCCCTGGACTAGATCTGGACCCAGCTCCAGCAAAGGGGCAAGCAGTGGTAGCATTAACTGTTGCTTGTTCCTGAGCTGTGGGGATTACTGCACCCATCATTCAACCCTTCTCTGCCAAGATGCATCCCCAATTGAACTCTGTATGCTAGAATAAGGCAGTGGGCCCACCTGTTCTCACCCTGACCCCTCCAGAGCCTTGTGAGCCTCTGTAAGCTGTATATTTGATGCCCCTGGCCAGAAGATAGGATACATACTCAGGAAGCAGCAGGCCTGTGTTTTCAATGCTGTTTCTGTAATTTATCCAATGATCATTTAATGCAAAATGCATGAATGGTTTGGAAACAGAGACCAGAATCAAAGATTCACTTCATTCTTTCCAGAGTGGTGCCTCTTTTTGTATGCTCTCCTTCTGGCTCAGTGATTCTTACATTCCTTTCCTACTAGGGAGGTAGGAAGGATAGAAAATGAGCTTGCCTCTACACAGTTTATGGCCTTTTCTGGGAATTAGGAGATATAGGTTCAAGCCCCCTTCGGCTGAGCAGGGTTTATAACTCAAGTCTCTCACTTCCTGGGTAACTTCCAAACCAGTAATTTATGAACCAAAAAAAAAAAGGTGGGGACTCCTCTATCCTCGGGCTGAAATAGGGTTTTTTTGGATAATGTAGGTAACACAACATGAAACCCTGAGTTCAGACACATTCCTGCGTACAGAATTTTGTCTGCAACTTCCTATGTGTTCTGGAGACATGTTAGAGTTAGACTGTCCATAGCCAATGTATGAGATTCATATTTCTTCCTAGGTGGAATAGGACTGCTGCCTGAGGCAAAAAAGTATATTTTTTTTATCAGTCATGTTGTCCGAGACATCTTATAGGCAGAGCAATGTCTTTCTCTGGAGAACTTCTCTCAGTTTCAGTGGTGATGGGGCTCGCACAAACACCTAATAAGTTATATTTGTAGATATTTTTCAATATTCAAACAACTCAGCTGGCTTAACATTATTTTATGACCCTCTTAGTTACAGAGATTCGGTCTGGTTATTTTTGTTTCTTAAGCTGCTCTGTATCAGTGTGTGTGTGTATGTGTGTGTGCGTGCG
>JAGPOW010000229.1:3930175-3947036 GCA_030014935.1 Caiman crocodilus
GGGAGAAGTGGACACACTGGAGGGCAGGGAACAACTACAAGCAGACCTGGACAGGTTGGACATATGGGCAGAAAACAACAGAATGCAATTCAACAAGGACAAAGTGCTGCACCTAGGGAGGAAAAATGTCCAGGATACCTACTGCCTAGGAAATGACCTGCTTGGTGGCACAGAAGCGGAAAGGGATCTAAGAGTCCTAGTAGACTCTAAGATGAACATAAGTCGGCAGTGTGACGAAGCCATCAGAAAAGCTAATGGCACTTTATCGTGCATCAGCAGATGCATGACAAACAGATCCAAGGAGATGATACTTCCTCTCTATCGGGAGCTGGTCAGACCGCAGTTGGAATACTGCATGCAATTTTGGGCACCACACTTCAAGAGGGGTGTGGATAACCTGGAGAGGGTCCAGAGAAGGGCCACTCATATGATGAAGGGCTTGCAGGCCAAGCCCTATGGTGAGAGACTAGGGCACCTGGACCTCTTCAGCCTCCGCAAGGGAAGGTTGAGAGGCGACCTTATGGCTGCCTATAAGTTCATCACGGGGGCACTGAAGGGAATTGGTGAGGTTTTATTCACCAAGGCGCCCCCAGAGGATACAAGAAATTATGGCCACAAGCTAACAGAGAACAGATTTAGACTAGACATTAGGACAAACTTCTTCCCAGTTAGAGTGGCCAAGGTCTGGAATAGGCTTCCACTGGAGGTTTTGCTCTCCCCTACCCTGGGGGTCTTCAAGAGGAGGTTAGATAGGTATCTAGGTGGGGTCATCTAAACCCAGCATTCTTTCCTGCCTATGCAGTGGGTCGGACTCGATGATCTATTGAGGTCCCTTCAAAACCTAGCATCTATGAATCTGTGAATGCCCATCCCTTATATACTTATAGACAGCCACCAGGTCCCCCCCGAACCTGTGATTTTCCAGGCTAAAGAGTTCCATAGCTCTCAGACTCTCATCATAAGGCCTGTTTTCTTACCCTCTGATCATGCTCATGCTCATGGCTCTACTCTGGACTCTCTTAAGCTTCTCCATGTGCTTTTTAAATTGTGGAGTCCATAACTGGTTGCAGTACTCCAGCTGTGGCCTCACCAAGGCCAAGTACAGCAGGAGGATGACATCCTGGGATTTGCTAGAGAAGCATCTATGGAGGCAAGCCAGAGCTTTTCTCACTTTGCCAGAAGCAACATCAATTGGTAGCTCATATTCATCTTGTGGTCAGTCATGACCCCAAGTCCCTTTCAGCTATGATATTAGCAAGAGTAGCACAGCTGAGCCTATAAGCATGATGTTGTGGAGTGTTCACCCGTTCCTTCCCCCCGCCCAAAATGGAGTTCATTGCATTTTTCAGTGTTGAAGACCATAAGGTTTTCATCCACCCATTTCCTAGCCTGTCAAGGTCAGCTTGGATCACCATCCTGTCTTTGGGTATAGGTTCTTTACCCCAAGGTTTGGTGTCATCAGCAAACTTGCCCAGTCTGCTTCTGATACCAATGCCAACATCATTAATGAAGATGTTTAAAAGAATAGGCCCAAGGATGGAGCCTTGGGGGACCCCCACGTGTCTTAGCGCACTACAATGATTGACTTCTGTCAACTACTACTCTCTGGGTCCAACCATGGAGCCAATTATCTACCCACTGTCAAGTAGCCAAGGCTGCAGGTGTCCAGTTTTTCTATGAGATGATCATGGGATACCGGATGGAAAGCTTTTTTAAAATCAAAATATATGATGTCAATTTCTTCTCCCTTGTCCAGGTGATATGTCACCTGGTCATAGAAGGAAATGAGATTTGTCAGGCAAGACCTACCCACAACAAACCCATGCTGGCTATCCCTCAGGATGTTGCCTTCAGCCAGTTTGTCAAGAATGGTCTCTTTGATGATTTTTTCCAAGATCTTCCCTAGGATAGAGGTCAGAATGTATGGTCAGATTGGGCCTGTAGTTCCCCAGATGTACTTTCCTCCCTTTCTTAAAGATAGGTACCACATTGGCCTTCTTCCAATCTTCAGGCACTTCGCCTGAGTGCCATAAGTTCTCAAACATCTGTGCTAGTGGCAGAGCTATGAGAGCTCCTTAAGTGCCTTGGGGTGTAAGCTGTCTGGGCCAGCTGACTTGAAGGTGTCCAGCCTCTCAAGGTATTCCTTCACATGGTCAACATTGATGAAAGGTAACAGCTCTCCCTCACCCTGGTTGTCCCATACCATATTGAGCAAGGCCGTCCCTTGAGGCTGGTGGAAAACAGACACAAAATACCTGTTATTTAGGTTGGCTTTTTGCTGGGTGTCAGTTGTCATTTGATCCATCTGGTTTAGCAGGGGTCTAATGTTACTCTTGCTTTTCCTCCAGCTGCCTCCATATCTAAAAAAAGGACTTTTTATTGTCCTTAATGCGTAGGCAGTTGGAGTTCAGTCGCAGCCTTGGCTTTCCTGGTTCACTCCCTACAGGTCCAGACGAGTGCAGAGTATGCCTTTGGGGTGGATCCATCCTTCCATCATTTATAGGTCTTTCTTTTAAGATTCAGGAGGTCCACTAGTTCCCTGAAGAGCCAAGATGCTCACTCTGGATGGCCAGCCCTTCTCCTTTGTTGAGCAGTTAGGGTCCAGGCATCTCATGGTGCTCATAGCCTTATCATACTGCATGCCAACATGCACCACCTTCAGCTGGGCAGTGGTGCCCCCCAAGTATGAGGCAAGCAGGGAGTACTTGAGGGAGGAGCTGAGCAAGGCAGGTTCACAGGTGACCTTACACTTCAACTAGATCATCTGGAGCACCTGGGGTAGAGATCATGCCTACTTCTCCCTCACAAGGCACCAATGCAATCAGTCAGGCCATCGGTGGGCTCTTCTTCAATCAGAGGTGAAGGGTGAGTTCCACACAGCAAGGGAGAACATGGTGATGATGAACCAGTGGTAAATTCCCTTTGAAGACCAGGCCTGAGAGATTAGATACAGAGTATCTTTCTTGTGAGAAATGTGCTCCCACAGGTAGTTAGGTATTCTTGTTTGTAATAGATGGAATAAGTAAATTGGAAGGTTTTGTATTTCTTGTCATGGCATGGTCTGGATCTATTTGGTGCATTTTGGGTTGTAGGAAGTTGCCTTCGGTGATGAGGTTAGCGAGGTTCAGTGCTTGTTTGACTTTACAAAGCTTTTCACAGATAAGCCTATGAACTTCACTTCATCAACCTCCTAGATATAGAAACTCATGGACTTAATAATATAGACATTGGATTTATGACACACTATAATCTGCCTGACATCTGACTCCCCAGGTACCTCTCCACTTTTATTTGCTACATCTCTCTTCCGTTCCCCTTCTCCCAGCCTGTCCCTCACCCCCTGACACCTCAATTTACAATTTCACTTACTGGCTTTCTTTCTTGCATTGCATGCCAGCCTCTGGCTTCTTCACTGTTCATTTCATCCACACATACACCCCACCCCCCCTCAACTAGATGCTTCCTCAGCCTGGCAAAGGGTTTTTCAACCCAAAAGCTTGCTAAGATATATTTCACCAACTATTCAGTTGATTTAATAAAAGGTATCAGAGGTACCCTTTACTAGTCTGTGCTGGGTCCAGGACCCAAAGCAGGGTCAAAGGGCCAGGGGTTCACCACAAGGAATGCCCAGAGCAAGAGGCTTGGGATTCTGACTGGCCTGAAGGCAAGGCTAGGGCCTGAAGGGGAACCAAAGGTCCCAGAGTGGTGACCACAGCTGAAGTGGGTGAAGGATGCAATGTGCAAGGCATGGGCTGCAGTGTAGGGAAGGTACAGAGCTGAAGAATGGATGTCACCCCAAGACACCTAAATGGGCAGTCTCCCACCTGGGAAACATCTGAATCAGTTTTCCATCAAGGCATTGCAGGTAAAAGAGGGGTGGGCATTTGGCCAAAAAACAGATGGGCAGGCAGAGATATAACCAGCACTGGGAAGGCCCCCTCTTACAGAATACCATCCCTGCTGGTTTGATCCCACTGTGCTTTAACATACATATAAAGTCACATATGTCACAAGTTTTGCTGTACAGGTACAGTTTTACAGAAACCCCTGCACCTATCTACTTGAAATTTGTCAGGCTTCATGACCTCAGAAGGGGCTACCAGACCGTCTATTTTCATCACAGTGTGCATGAACACACATATATGACATGAGTTTTGCTTTAAACAGTTTGAGGTGCAGTTTCACAGAAATCCCTGCAGCTATCTCCTTGAAACTATGCAATCTTTATGCCCTCAAAAGGGGATAACATACCTGCAAATTTCATCTGAATCAGGTAGAAATTCCAAAGTTATAGGCATTTTGGTGATTCCCCATTATAGCCTATGACCAAAACAGCGTCAAAACTTTGAAATAGATTTGGCCAAATCAAAATGGAACAGTGATCCAAAACACCAAAATGAATCACTGTCCTCCAAAATGGCTGAATCCAAAATTGTAATGAGACATACCCATTTCTCACAGCCCTATTATTTATTAGATAGCACCGAGATAATCAACTTTTCTTTTTATCATTATGTGTAGTTTTGTATCTGTTGGCCACATGCAACAATTCAAGTGATTTTAACTCTGACCCCCATATCTTTAAACTATTCTAATTTGGCCTTGAAGAGCTTTCGTCACATAGATGGATTCATTTTCTATTGTATATGGGGAATGGTGGGGGAAAATGTAAATAAATTACTTGAAAAGCTTCCATTAAAAAAATACAGAAACTGGAAAAGTAAATGTAGTGCACTGATAATTCTCAAAATACAAGGTAAGTTGTTCTTGCTGAGACTCAGAAACTTTACTCCTGTTGGTAAACAGCTACTCAAGCAAGTAATCCTCGATAGGATTATGCATTTGGAAATTATTCTTCTGGGGAAAAAAATTGTACCCAGTATATTTGCTCTTTACACCATGTGCTTCTTTCATTCTTTGGAGACTCAGAACAGCAGAGCCCTCCTGTGCCTGAAGAAGGGTGACTGCACCTAAACACTTGCAAAGAACCTTTTTTCAACTACTGAGTTGGTCTAATAAAAGATATCACATCTAACAAGAACCTTGCTTGCCTACATCCTTAGACCAACACAAATGCAACCAAAACCACAAGAAATTAAATATTTCTAAAACTATTTTTGGTTAAGTGAAACATTTTGTTTCAGTTTTCACTTTCATTATACGCTTTGCATTTTAACATTAGGGTTAATATTGTTACTTACATTATACTATGATCTAAAATTAAAAATGATAAGGATTTTTATAACCAGTCATTTGTCTTTTTATACAAACTATACAATAATAACAATAGTTAAAATATAAGATAAATATATTAATGAGCCTGAAATCCATGATATTTAAAGTAATCATCAAAACACAAATACATGTCTTCCCCTGGGTGGACCATAGAAAAAATCTAGCCCATGCCATGAGATTAACATTGCATCTAGACACTTCATAGTAGAACTGATTTACAAAAACAAAATTCAGGTTTGAAGGTATAGGACATCTACTGAAATATTGTTAAAGCAAGCTATCTCCAAATGTAATGTCAGTACTATACCACAATAACTGTCATGAACAATAAAGTCCAAAATAAAGGCGGAACTACATCAGATGACATACCTGTATGCCAGCAAATCCTTGTCTTTAAGCCACCATCCTCTATACTCTTTGGGCCTTTCAGAGTAGAAACAGATGTCACCTGGCATCATATTTGTGTTGCCATATCATTTTTTATGATAATACAAAAATGATCAAATAGATGTCCCTACTTTTTGTCACACTACATCAGTGGCACAACAAAAAGTACTAATAAATTGTGCCACTCTTCCTTCAGCTGGCCTCTCAAAGCTCACAACACGTTACTCTCTGGTCAGGCATGGGGAAGAGTTGGATCTGGTGGGTGCTGCCTCCAAGCAGGGACAGCCCCCAGCTCATTAGCACTTGGCTCATTAGCACCCTGCCTGGGCAGGCCCGGGGGTGCCACCACAGTGGAGGGAAGGACCTGCCTGCCCCCTAGCTCAGCAGCTGCAGAGTATGGTGGCGGCTCACATGGGCAGGCTTCACTGCAGAGAAAGGGAAGAAGCAAGGGCCCCAATCCTTTTTTTTCCCCCTCTCATAGAGCCTTCATGCCTCTCCTGGGGCTGAGGGGTGAGCTGCCAGCAGGCCCTTTGCTGCAGTGGGCCCCAGTCCTTTCCTCCACAGTGGCAATACCCTCTGGGGCCTCTTGGGCAAGTGGCTAGTGGGCAGGTGCTGCCCCAGCTTGGAGGCAGCACCCAGCCTGATCCAACTGTTCCCTGAGCCCAAGCTGGGATAGCACCCACATAGCTAGCAATTTGTCCAGGCAGCCTCAGGGGGCACTGCCACCACAGAGCGAAGGAGTGGGGTCCACTGGACAGGGCCACTCATCTGCCAGCAACTCACCCCCTCGCTGCCTGAGATGCAGGCAGATTTTATTGGGGAAAAAAGGGTCAGGCCCCTTGCTGCTTCTGCCTTCAGCCAATGTCTCCTGCCACAAGGGGAGGGGGGGAGCAGCTGTCAAAAGGCTGCAATGTTACAAATGGCTACATTGAAAACTAAGCTACATGTGGATGTGGTTTAGTTTGCTTTGAAATAAACTCATTTGAATCATAAAAAACCTCACACGTGTACAGTGTGATGCAATTAAACCACAAAAGAAGGCAATTTTCATCACATATACAAGCACACAGTGCTATATTTTACAGCCTTCCCTAGGTCCCTTCTGCACCTCACTGGTATTCAATTTTTTAGCCTCTTTCTGCTGGGTAATGTCCATCACCAAGTCCCTAAAAGTTCTGTTCAAGTACCTGGAAGCAACTGCCTTCTCTTTTTGGCTTTTATTCTTACACATTTCCAGGAAAGGAAAAGTTTAAAGTATTCAGAAGCTTCAATCTTAAATTCCTATTCCTTGTTTCAAGTCTTTAGCCCCTTACTCAGTGTGGGGTCTCCAAACCCTGTCATACAACTATACACTCTTATCACTGGGTTCAGGGCTCCCTATACCAAGGGCTCCCTGACAAATTTGTGTGGTTGTCACTTGCACACTGGCCTCCCCATCTTAAAAGATATCATATGCAGGCCTCTGCCAGGGATGTTAACATCTCCCACAAATCAAGTCCTGCAGTGATAGATAAGTGGCAGTGGGGACAGGACCAGTTATTTCTGAGAGTCTCTAGACATAAATCTGCACATAGATAGCAGTTGTGCAATGGTCATTTTACACTCACCAAGACAAAAGTACAATTCAGCATCTGTGGCCATGACTGAGCAGCCCTCTCTAGGATCCCCTCTGCTCACCCTGAATTGGAAGGGGCTAGAAAAGGTGTCCTAAACATAGGCTGTATCAATGCCCCCTGGCTGGGTTAATCCAGTAGGGTTCCTCTACTTGTGGTTGAAGCCAAATATAATAAAGTAAATAAAGTAGTGAAGTTTATCACATGGAATATCTGCACTCTCATGGACTTCATGAATAGCAAGCATCCAGAAAGAAGAACCACCATAGTAGCTAAAAAACTTGCAAGAAATTACATTATATTGCTGCCCTAAGTGAGATCTGCCAGGCAGATAAAAGCCATTTTAAAGGAGGAGGAGGTGACTACACCTTTTTTTTTTGGAAAGGAAAGTCATTTGAAGAAAGGTGCATTCACAGGGTTGGCTTTGCCGTCAAGAACAAGATTGTCAGCCAGCTTTCAGAACTCCCTGTGGGCATTAACAATTGTCTTATGACTCTCTGCCTCAAGCTCAGTTTGCTACAGGCGTGATACAGTATGTATCCCAGTATGCTACAATCATCAGCGCATATGCGTGCACACTTGACAATGAATAAGTTAACAAAGAACAGTTCTAATGTTCTATTAAGACAGTCCTGACTGCCACTGCTAAGAAAGATAACCTTATTCTCATGAGTGACTTCAATGAAAGATTTTGGTGACACTCTGAACTCTGAGTGGCACCACTGGGAAAGACAGAGTAGGGAAAGTCAACTATCCTCCTCCTCAGCAAATATGCCATCTTCAGGCAGAGTGACAAATATAAGACCACTTGGAAACATCCACGCCACAATAATTGGCACCTTCTTGACTATAGTATTGCTAGAAACCCATAATCATGCTGATGTCCATATTACCTGAGTCCTGAGAGGTGCAGATGACTTCTGAATGGACCACTGTTTAGTCAGATCAATCATGAACATGTAGCTTGCACCACAAGACTTTAAAGAACTGAAAAAAAAATTAGGAAGACATTTAACATCAAGGCAGTCCAAGACCAAGCTAGATGTGAGGCTTTTCAGCAATACTTTACTGTGAGGCTATCTACCTAATAACCCCAAGGACATCCAGGCACATTCATAGTTTCATAGGTGGTAGGGTTGGAAAGGACCTGAGCAGATCATCAAGTCCAACCCCCTACCATCGCAGGAAAAAGTACTGGGGTCAAACAACCATTCAGAGGATTTTAAGAATGTTATTCACAAGGCATATGGTGAATCAATTTGATATTCCACTTAGCATCACCAAGATTGGTTTGATGAGAATGAGGAGGAAATCCTAGCACTTATCCATTATAAGAGACCCATGTTCTGCAGATGGAAAAATTAAACCTCCAACCAGCAAAATAGAAAGCCTTACCACTGGCTCAAAGCTATAGTTCAGAGGAGGCTACAAGACATCAGTGGTGGCAAGCGTTTCACTGACCAATACAACATGAAAAGATTTTTTCAAGCAATAAAAGCCATCCAAAGGCCATGTTCCAATGGCCTAACCCCTTTGTGATCCCAGGATGGTTCCACCCTTTTCACAGACAATGTATCCATCAAGTAAGCACAACTGAAAGAAGCACTTCAAGAATCTTCTCAACCATGAATCAGGTCTCAGCTGTCATCATCAAGTCCATCCCTCAGTAATAGAACCCAGTAATAGAAGCTCTTGCTGATCCCCCATGCTTCAAGGAAGACTGGTGTGCTATCACTTAGACCAAGAACAATAAAGTACCAGGCCCAGTTATCATCCCTGCAGGTCTTCAAAGCTGATGGAACAGCACTAACGCAAAAATTTCACTAACTTCTCATCAAAATATGGGTTAACAAGGAAGTTCTACCTGACTTAATGCCAACATAGTGAGCATCTTCAAGAAAAGGGACAAGTCAGTATGTAGGAACTACTGAGGTATAGCCCTTCTCTCCATTGACAGGAAGATTCCTACTGGCATCCTCTAAATCATTTCCTTCCCCTTGCTGAAGATGTCCTTTCAGAATCCCAGTGTGGCCTTGCACCATCCTGGGGCACCAGCAACATGACTTTTTTTTGCACAACAGATTCAGGAGAAGTGTAAAGAGCAACACCAGGAGCTGTTTATGGCATTCGTTGACTTAACCAAGGCCTTTAATTCCATCAATCGTAAAGCCTTATGGAAGGGCTTGGTTAGGTTTTGTTGTCCACTGAAATCCATCGGTGTCCTCAGGCTACTCCATGATGGGATGATTACTACAGTCCTTTGCAATGGATCAGAGACAGAATCATTTACCATTTACAGTCAGCTTTTCAATCTGAAGTGCCTTCACAACAAAACAAAATTTACCAAAACTGGCATCATCAACCTTCAGTATGCTGATGACTGAATGAAATGAGAATGAAATATAGAAGTTTCCCTTGCTTCCCATCCCCAGTACACAGTCAAATATCTATTGGTATGGGGACAGATGATGGCCCATGGTTAATACTCTAAACCACTGTCATATTTTTTATTGCTACATAACTAATAATTATGAATGTCAATGGAAGGAAAACTTGTTCCCTACCCCCAGTATCACAGTCCCTAGTATTTACCAAGAATTAATATTGCTCACAGATTTCTTACTCTGGCAAAACTGACAAATGGACTTCCAAAGCTATAACTAAGAAACATTATAAATGAGGTAAATTTATGTACAGGAAAATTGGCTTTTAAAACAATATGACATGTTTATAATAACATTTATGTATCTTTGATTATGTTCTACAAGTCAATGGGAGTTTTGGCTGAGTAAGAATGTCAGAATTTATTTCCTTCTGATCTCCACCCATGACAAAGCTCAGCAAGTGGGATTGTTGTATTATTTCATGTATGATATATAGCCCATTGAGTTTAAAATAACTACCAAGCTGTGTCCGATTAAAAAAAATAAAATAAAATATACATTCCCACAACATCTCCAAAAATGTTAAATATTAATAATCTTCTCTCTTGATAAGATGATTAAAAATGTGTTTTGTTGATTAAAAAACTGTTCCAATTTAAATGAACATACTATTTTGTTTGTAGGTTGCACAGTATAATGTAAGCTTCAGAACTGTTTATCAAACAACATGTCATACTGTTTTAAACCGATTCTTCATGCGTATGAAAATCTGCCTCATTTATAGTCTTTGAAGTCAACCCTAGGGGAATAGTCTCATACATACCCCTAATACCGATTATTTTATCAGCCACAGGAGCAAAAAGTGCTTTATCACAAAGACAGCAATTAATGCAAAAACAAAAAGCCCTTCACTTTTATGTCTGATGTTGAAAGAAACTCTGTTACAAAATAATTAATAGAAAATGTAGCTTCTGTAATGCATATTGTGAGTATACATTCCCAGATGCTTTATAAAAAAGTGCTCCATTAGGATTACAATGAAAATATGTATTTTGTTTTTTCTACTACTAAGTATTGTATGCATATTATTATCCTTTTCTGTATTGTACTCAGCTGTGTAATGATGTTTATGAAATACACAGACTACGGAGTAAATGATATTGCAAGTCAAATCCTGCTGGCCTTATGTGAATAATGTTCAATAAAAAAGGCTGTTGTAACACTGTACAAATTGTTCAAGGTTTTCTCCCAGGGACCCAAATTAATATTTTGTATGTATACTCTGGAAACTTTGCTTTTTCCTTAAAGAGCATATCCAAAATAAGGAAAACTTTCAACTATATTCAAATGGAAACTTTAAACCTTCCGCGATTTAAATATATCTCTGCATCATGCCTGAGATTTTATTAAAATGGATGCCAATGGTTGGACACCTAGTCCGATAATTAGGCCCCTCAACAAATTGTGTGAAGTTCAAAATTATTGACACGCTCCACCCCAAGAATTTCAATATATATCTATATAAGCTGAAGGAAATTCACTGCTTCTGAAAAATCAGAGAACAACAAATTCAGATTTATATCAACAATAGTTAATCAAACCAGACTCCTACAGTCCCTTAAAGAATCTATTTGTCAACAAAACAAGGATTTGACCATGTGTTTAATGGGTTACTGACTGGTCTCATGCTTCCAGCAGCTTGGCCCAACAAAGATTAGCAGATATTTTATCCAGTCATCAGTACTGAAATAGGTCAAAGCTTTTGACACTCTGAAAGTGTACAGGCATTCAAAATTCACATAGCTCTAAGCTAGACAAACGGCACACTGAACACTAGAATAGTTGCTCTGGTATACACTCATTTTCTATATCATGATATTGGTGTTAGTAACATCTATTCATAGTGACTAAACACAGTGGAATCCCATTTTGTCAGGTGCAAAATATGTCCAGAAAACATGATGGTCTCACCCTTAAATCATGTCTGTTTTTGATTAGGTAGTGAGACAAACCTTGGGAAACTTAAAGGAGATGACAACATTCAAAGGTACAATCAAAGGCATCAGGTTAGAAACAGAATATTCATCTGCTCAAAACAACAGCAAAGATCACTTGAAAATACTGCTATGACTGGTCATATGAGCCTAAGACAGACTCCATCCCAGCAAATTAGAACATACAAAAATAATGTCCAAAATAATTTAAGTGATCATTTTATCATCAGTCTCAGGGAAACTCTCTTATTCTATTCAGAATAATTGTGGCTATGATACTATCAAAGGTAGATTGTGAGAACAAACTGTTTTCCATCCCATCACACTGTATTCCGATCAGACTACAATAATCAGAGCAATACATTGCAACAGATGTAGTATAATTGACAAAATAGAGACGCTTGAGATCTTGAAGGCAGTACAGTTACCAGCAGCTTCACAAATAGTAAAGGAGATAAAGTACTGGGCACATTCTGCATGAGACAAGCACTTCTTAGACATGGCCTGTTAGATAAACCTAACAGTTCACAGCAACCATGCTCGTTGACACCTTGAGCTGATTAAAGTAATTTGACAAAGACACGTTGGTGAAACTAGACCTCTGGCTTATGTATTTCATAGTATGAGAAATGGATTATTGAATCTGACAGACCAGTAAAATGCTTTAAACTTTTTTTTAAATTTTAAAGTGTTAATTACTAATTGCTACTACCAGTTGTAGCTAGCTCTGGAGTCTGTTATCAGGTGGCTTTGTGCAGCATCTGACATCTCTGCCTCCTATGCTACAAAACCACAAGGCAAGAAACTCACACCAAGCCATGGCTGTTAAGTTTTAAGGCTTCAAGTAAAGCACAAAATTTCAAATGCATTAAGAAATGCCTCTGCACATGTATACATACCCTTCCTATTCTAGAAATAAGGCAAGATAAGAAAAAAAGTGAAATTTTACTGAGTTAGTCCCTCAACCCCATTGCACTAAGAGTATGAAGGGAAGATGCTGAGGCACTTGTCAATAGTGCTGGCAGCAATTTCCTCTCTACTGTTGTAATTAGGCTAGGTACAGACATTACATATAATGTGCTGTAAGCACTTTACACCTATAACAGAACATACATTCATGGTACATAAAGCCTTTTAAAAATGGTGGATCCCACTCCAAGCTAACCCTTGATGGACTTGTATTAACCTAAAATACTTTCTTAGACTGCTTTATTGGATATCTGTGCCAGATCTCATTAAAGGTAACTTAGAGCACAATCACTGTCATCCCAGAGGACATTAAGCAGGACTGTTCTAGCCTTGCACAGAGTAAACAAGCTTTGCCCAAGCTCTGGGATCCCCTGCCCCTCTCAGCTGTCACTTACTCAAGCCAGTGACAGCCTCTGATCCCAGCCCACTTGTAGCCTAGCCAGAGGTGGGGTGGGAAAAGAGGGTTCTCTGTCCCTGCAATTGACCTGGTCTGATGATGCACTCCAGCCCAGCTGTGGGAGTGCTGCAGGATGTGGGGGCCAAGAAACGCCAGCAGAATGGGGCTGCTGATATAGAGTGGAATTAGTTGTACAAGAGGCAGCAGTAGTTGAAACAAAAAAACATTACTTACAAGCTGTATACACGAGGTATGCAGTGTAGGCACAATCTGTAGACAGACACAAATGAAAACTGTAGACAGGCACACCGATGCTCACACACTCACGCAGGGTATGGGGTACGTCATGGCAACTGCGATGGGCAGTCGTTGGTGGTTGATCAGGCCTCCTCCATGGCTCCGAAGTGCACATGGGGATCTCACCCTCTGCACATCCGAGCTCTCCTCCAATTTGGGTGGGTATCACCCAAGCCTTTTATACGGCCAGCAAGCCAATTGCTGACCGCCACGTGTGCATAATTTATTCTGAGCCAATTGAAAGCATGCACTTGATGGTGCAGCTGCAAGCTTTTGGCAGGCTCTGATTCTGCACTAAGGACTTTTCCCACCTTACAGGGGAAATCCCTGTACCAGGGACTTGCAATGTGCCTGAACACAGCTTTGCAAGGCATCTCTTAACCGTTCTGCTCTGACACAGGAAAGCAAATAAAGGAGTGCAGGGACTGTCTCCCAGCAGCCACTGCTGGAGTGCCCCTTCTCACCAGCCCAATCCTTTTGCCAGCTGGTGACTATCAGCAGTGGCTGGGAGGGGAGAGAAGGAACGGAGCACCCCCTCCACGATGAGGGCCCCACCCCTTAGTTTGCTGGCTTGGGGCTCAGGAATGAGCTAGGCAAGACACCACCAAATAAATTCCTTGTCTCAGATTCTACAATCTGCCCACCTGGTTTCAATATTCCATGTCATCTGTGGGCCTTATTAAATAGGTTCTGGACAAAGCAAAGTCTGTGCACAGCCAACCTCCACCATTGGAGCCTTTGTGACAACCCAGACTGTAGCTGTGGCAAGACACACACCATATCACATATTGTTGATGACTGCTCACTAAGTTTAGTGGTGAACTACCAGAACTGCACATGGTCACTGAAGATGCTACCACATTGCTGGGAAATTACACATGCTGACTGACTGACTCCACAGCGTGGGGGGAGGTGGTCTCTGTTCATCCACTCCAACACCTGAGTGACCTGGCAGCTGCAGAAGCTTCAGAGCAAAGCTGCTCCATCTTTTCACTGCACTGGGAACTGAAGCCTGGGGCCATGGGAGGGGAAAGAAAGGAGCACTCCTACATAAGTCCCCCGTCCCCCCAACAAATTGCTGGTTCAGAAGTCAGGGACATTAGTTCAGATCTGCACAGAATGGGGGCTCTCTTCCTCCTCCTGCCCTAGTTCCTGGCACAGTGAAATTTGGGGCCAGACAGCTGTGTGGTGGTGGCTAGAAACTGATATTTAGAGGTTTGCTTGTGAGATCTGGATTGCATATAAAGTAGATATCTCATTAGAATGTTCCAAGGCAACAGCAAGTTTTAATTGGTTTCAAAAAGCCTGTTTGTGACAAAGTTTTCTTCAAGGTCCACTGTCAGAAACCAATGGGCATACACAGGCTGGAAAACTGAAAACATGTACCACACTGTTCCATAACATGAACAATTTATGCAAACAGAAATAAGGGACTCTGAAGCATTAGCTTTAGGTCACAGTGCCAAACTGCAGAGCCCTTGGGATTTTCAGCTTTGGTGGACAGACCAAATTAGGATACCAGTAAATAAGAAGATTAAGATGTGTGCATATGATGGATTTTCTGGAAAAAAGGAATATGTTGACAAGACAGAACATGAACAGTAAGATGTTATAACCACAGGGAAACCAATCAATGATTCCTGGGAATGAAGACTCATCAGAGGGGAGAAAGGATAGAAAGAAGGTGTTTCAGAGCAACAACGTTGCTCCTGAGAGGGAGATTTGAGGCCACCATGGACAAAGGACATACAAGAAACCCTAGTCACCACCCCACGGAGATGGGGTGGTTCTTTAGCCATCAGCCTCCAGCCTTCTGACATCTGACACTCGAGAAAGAATCATAGGGTGAAGGACAAGTACTGGCCATATGTAACTTCCCTCTGTGGCAGCCTTAAGACTAGTAGATATAGAATTGTTTGCATTATTCTTATCTGCTATCACTGTGCATCAATAACATTTGCCTATTATCAAATGGAGAGGTCATGGTCAGTTTGATAACTTGAGTTTGCCTGAAACAAGGTATCTGGGTCATAAATCCAGCGCCAACATGTAGCAGCTGCTGGATGCCACTGTGAAGAGGCTGGGGTGGAGAGAAAGGGACCTTCCTGCCATTAGGGCCCCTCACATCTTGCTAGCTGGGGTCTTTGTGGGGCCCAGGCCAAGTCCCCATGATGGAGAGGGCTCCTTTACCTCCTGCCCAAGCCTCCTGATACCAGCAGGCATAAGTTGCAGGAATGGTGGCTCAACCCTGCATTTCCCAGTAACAAACTAGAGCCAAGAGGAGCCCCCTCCCCCAACACTCTGGGTACCTGGCTCAGCCCCCAAAGACTCAAGCTAGCAAGCTGTTGGGAGGCTGCCCTGCAAGGGACTCCTTTCCCCAGCTGTAGCCAGCAGTGGCACTGTGAGTTCCTTGCACTCTTTTTGGCTGTACTGGGAATTCTGGTAGTGGAGTGGAAAAAGATCCCCCCTGCTGCCAGGGAGTTGGCCCTGGCCCCTAGTAGGACCAAAGCTAAGAAACTTGGTGGGGCAGGGGGAGGTCCACCCAGCAGAGGGGCTCCTTTTCCACCCATGCCCCACCAGAGTTTCTGGCATAGGAAAAAGTGGTCCAGGGAACTCATGCTGCCACTTCTGTCTGCAGCTGGGGAAAACAACTCCCCCTACTGGGTGGGCACCCTCCTCAGATTCTTGGATCAGATTTGCTGGGGGCTGGGCCATTCTCGTCATGGCAGGGGGGCTGCGTTCCTCCAGTCGCAGCCAGCAACAGCAATGTGAGTTCTTGTGCTGATTCCTGCTGTGCTACGAAGTCTGATGGTGGGGGGTGGAAAAGGAGCTCTCCTGTGGCATGGACCTGGCCAGGCCCCACAAAACACTTAAGCCAGAAGTGGCGGGGGCTGCCCAAAAGCTGTTTCCTTTTCTACCACCACCCTGCCATAGTTTCCAGCACTGTGAAAAGTTAGGCAGGAAACTTGCACTGCCAGTGTTAGCTGCAGCTGGGGGAAGGGAGCTGCCACATCTTTCTGGTGGAGGTTGGGGAGGATGGGCCAGGTTTGCATAGCAGGGAGGGGCCTCCCTCCTACCTCTCAGCCCCCAGCCACTGCTGACAGTCCCCAGCTGTCAGGGGGCTCCTCCAGCATCCTCCTGGGAGGCATGTGTGAGTACCTCCACTGGATGGGTTTGGCTGGTGTAGGCAGGCACTGAGCTCCCTTCTCCCCTCACTAAACAGCACAAATCTGTTTGGTTGGAATCTGCTCTAATTTACAGCACTTTAAGTAAAGTGCAATAGTTACAGTGCTTTCTGCCATGACTTTTATGAATATCTGTAGTTAGCCTAAGAGCTGAAATTCCAAGACTAAGTCTGAGCATGACACTGAAGATCCTACTGTTGTTATGCACAGCTATTTGTAATTATTCACAGAATGAAGATATCCTGCAAGCACATTAAGAACTGAATGGTCATTCAATCCTATATGGTGGAGAGAGTTAAAGGAGCAAAAAATACCATGAGTAAAAACATTCTTCATAATACATAACAGAGCTGATAGAGTCTAGTCATCCTGCAATTTAAGCCTCCAGAAAAAAAAAAAA
>JAGPOW010000229.1:3951842-3968164 GCA_030014935.1 Caiman crocodilus
GGCACCTTAAGAACCAAATGTTCTTCTCCATAGCTTGGGTAATTAAAAGGGGATTCAAGGGAAAGTCTCTTGGGGGGGGGGGTGGGTGTGTGTGTGTGTGTGTGTGTGTGTGTGTGTGTGTGTGTGTGTGTGTGTGTGTGTGTGTGTGTGTGTGTGTGATTTGTGTTTTAATCATCCAGTTTGACTAGAGCAATCCACATTTCCTGTTGAAGTGATGACCAAATTTACTCCTACAGAAAGCACTCTTCTTAAAAAAGGAAAATTGCATTCCTTAGAATCATGCACCAAAGTGAAACAGAAAAGATTGTTTGACTCAGTTTTTCATATTCTCCAGTCCTGGATCTTTCCCTTTCAAAGAATGTATTTTTTTTTCTTTTGGGCACTGTATGTGTAAAATGATCTAGCACTCTTGAATGCAGGGGAGGGTCCAGAATAACTACTTTGGGCATGGACAACAACCAGTAAGACACACTCACCAGTGAGTTATCTGAGCATTCGTGGCCTTCCTTCTTTCTCAGGAAAGCCACAATATATAATATTTTCCCTTTGGATCAGAACTACAATAACTTATATTT
This sequence comes from Caiman crocodilus, assembly GCA_030014935.1. Classification (NCBI taxonomy): domain Eukaryota; kingdom Metazoa; phylum Chordata; order Crocodylia; family Alligatoridae; genus Caiman; species Caiman crocodilus. The sequence goes on from JAGPOW010000229.1 coordinate 3,952,418, forward strand.
AACACAGAGAATTGATACTGTTAATCTGTATTAAAACTACTAATCCATTTATATTCAAGCCGGAGAAAGCCTGCTCTCTGAACCAGCATGCCTTTGCTGATTTACAAATATGCTTGCAAGGCTGGCAAAGTTAATTAAAGTTAATAGAAAATTTTAAAGTGAAAAGAAAAAAAAATAGGGCAGTAAGAAAAATTAATTAAAAAATGATCTATCATCTGAAAGAGGCAGAAGGGGTTGTGTTCTCACAAGGGATACAAATGACTGCCATTTTATACTTTAACTTCTTCCAGACAGTACAGCACAACAGACTCATCAAATGTGCCTCTGTAATATCTGCAGACTAATGATTGGGTTTAGGTGGCCAACTAGGGATTTCCTCATTCATTACCTTCAGCATATCTACCAAGTCTCAAAGCACTGTGGAACTGCATTTTCCCCCTCCCCCTCTCATCTACTGCAATCAGTTAGAAAGGAAGGAAGATTTTGTTGTAATGGCAAAGCACTGAGAATGAAGAGACACTTTCCTAGCTTTGCTACACACTTCTTCAAAATCACTATTGCTCTTTTTGTCTTAATTTACCTTTTTGTATGAGAGATACCTACATCACAAAACACGGGGATTGATTCATTAATATTGTGAAAGTGCTTCGAGATCCTGAGAAGCAGAGGACTGTGTGTGTGGAAACTGGTAACAACATCACAAAGTTATTAGTCATTTATGGACTAAAAATAAGTGGTAAGAATAATTCAATAATATATGTAAATATAAAAAACTGCAGCAAAAAACCCCTACAACAGTAGAGCTAAAATATTTTTTTCTGAAGTTTTACATAATTGGTAAATAATTTCTAATTTAAAAAAAAAAATTTAAATGAGACATAACAGCTGAAGATCTCCAAGCTAACACAAGGCCTGGGAGTCAGGAGATAGGGGATTTATGATAGTTTCCCACACAATTTTTTCCTAAGCCTAGGGGCTGGGGAGAATTAAATTCATCATGACCCACTTTCTGTAAAATTGAGGGAAGTAAAATGGCATTGAATTCACTAATAGATGCTTTGACATACCATATGAAAGGGCAAGCTACTATTCCAAACATACAGGTTCACAAGTTATTTTCTTCAGTTCCAGCTTGTGGTTACAATTTATATTGTCAGAAAGAAAGATTCTAGGAGACTGTCCCCAACCCACTTCCAGAAACTTTTCTCAGTAGCATAATTTAAAGGGGTTGGGGTAGGGCAAACAGGGTACCAGATCAGGCACCAACTTAGGGGAATACATAAACAGCAGCTGCTGCTGCTACCTGCACCAGCATCAACAGTCACCACAGGCAGGTCCAAGATCTTTAAACAGGGACAGCAGGAGCAGTAGCCAACACTAGAGGGTTAGCTGTACTTCCTGCTCTCAGCCTTTCACCTGCCCCACCTCAAGGTGGATAGGTCATGTGGTAGGAGCAGCATCTGGAGATGAAGTCCCTGAATCAGGTAAGAATCTGCCCTCTACCTCCCCAACTCTCTGTTATACTTAGAAAGTGGGTTTTTAAGCCTAGTGCCCCAAGAATTGACAACACCCGGTTGATCAACAGCAGAAAGGCTTTAATAATGATACCATAAGCAAACTTTAAAACTAAATGACAGACAAAAACTGCTTCCTAAAATAAAATGAGCTACTTCACAAAGTCCTGGTACATATTTAGCAGCAATAATGTTTTCTCACCAATGCGGGCACAGGAAGCTGGTTCAGTCTTGCAGCCTTCACCTAGCAGGATGCTATGTAGCAGTGATCTCTCTTTGTTTCCCCTGGCAAGCATGTCTTGCTGGCAAATTTGCGTGTTTTTTATACTGTTTAATTGTATTGTTTCAAAGCATTTTTCCTTGAAAGTTGGCCAATTAGAGTCTGAACAAACAGGAAGGAAAGGGGTAACTGTCATATTACAATAGTTAAGTTGCTTGGCTCCTGCTTTGGATTTGTCTAGGTGTGAAACCTTGTGTTTTTCTGCAGCCCCTGCAATTATAGGATGATTACAGGTGATGGGTCTTGTGTGGCCAAACAGGATGCTTAGAAGCAGTGGTTACTGGACCTGTCTTTGGGTACTTGTTTATCAATGTGGCAAATTCGCAATAGCTTGTACCAGAGATGGTCTATTTACAAAACTCCAGACATACATTGAATGATTGAGATTTTTTTAACGCCTGAGACATTGGATGCCTGTCCTGAGAAATGTAAGCATGTCAGGTACAAGACATTTTTCCTGTATTCAATACACCTTTTACAGGTTTTATTTGAAATATACATTTAGTCTTTTGTCAACTTCAGTTGCTAGCTCAATTGAAATTCATATGCAGTTACCTTGCCTTCACTGGCTCAGCCCTTCCTTTGGCTTTCTTAGCTTGGAAATGTAAGTTATGAGTCTATCAGGTCTCTACTAACAATTTTAACCAACATTTTTATTATCTTATGTCATGAGTCTGGTATTGGGTACCACAAACACTTCACTGTCTCAGTGCCTAATGGATTACAAGCCATCAGGGAGTTTGATTTTCTTGTGGCAGTGTTATAACCACAATCCAGTCTTGCTCCAGCCACTGCTTGCATTTTTTGTGCAAGAGACACTGTCCAAGCTTTCACAGTTTTTATATGTGGCACACAGCTGCATATACATTCCCTCCCTCCTCATCCATGCACAGCTGCCACCCACCCACTGCCACTACTGTCTCTGTTGTCATAATCTGTTAAGGTATCTATTTTGTATCATGATGTAATTTCAGCTTTAAAAATAAATTACAAGAGTACAGGTATAAGGAGCAAGTCCAACCTCAGTAGAGTATTTAGGCACCTAGGTGGACTTAGGTCAAAGTCCACCTCTCATATTTTTTATCTAATTTCTGCTGGAATTTTGTTTTTTCCAACATTGGTTTCCCTATGTTTATTTTTCAACCTTCCAGACTCTTCAATTCAGCTATAACTGTCACATCCTTCTAAGTTCTCAGAGCTCTGAGTACTGTTCTTATTAGACCAAACTTTAGAAACTCATTTCAAAATTAGAATCAGAGCATTCATACAGTGATATAGAACACTGATGATGATGGGCAATCACTTGTGAACAAGATCATCTGATGTTCTTTTTGCCCATTCCTCTTTTCCTCTTCTGCCTGTTGATGAGCTGTTTCAAAGTGTTGACATCCCTCCCAAAGAGTCTTCCTCCATTTTGATTGGTCCTGAGCAAGGGTCTCCCAAGTGCTGATGTTGATGTTACATCTCTTCATGTTTGCCTTCAGGATGTCTTTTGAAGTGCTTTCTTTATCCTCCACTACTTCACTGACTTCTTTCAGCTGTGAGAAAAAGATTCTCTTTGGAAGACAGAAGTCAGGCATGCAAGCAACATGACCTGTCCAGTGAAATTGGTTTTGGATGATCACGACCTCAGTGCTGTTGGAATTCACTTCAGCCAAGACGCTGATGTTTGTGCATTTATCCTCTAAGGATTTTGTGAAGGCATTGTTGCTGGTATTTTTCCAAGCTCTTGAGATGTCTTCCAAATACAGTCCAAGGTTCCAAGAAATACAGGAAAGCTGGAATGACAATGGCTTGATAAACCAAGAGCTTTGTTTCATCAAGGATGTCATGATTTAAGAAGATTCTCGTACTCAGATATTTCAAGCAGTGTTGTATTTCCAAGTCGATGTCTGCCTTTGATGAAAGATGGCTTCCAAGATAGATGAAGTGATCCACTTTCTCCATTGACCCTCATTGATTTGAATAGATGTGGGGGGGAGTTGTTTCTCCATTTGGAGCAGGTTGGTAAAGGACTTGCATTTTCCTGATGCTTAGAGTTAGATCAATACTATCATAGACTTCTGAGAATACGTTAAGAATGGTTTGGAGGTCTGTTTCAGATTGAGCAACAACAGCATTGTAATCTGCATACTGGAGCACCATTATGGATGTTGTCGTAATCTTTGTTTTCTACTTGAGTCTACTGGGGTTGAAAAGTCTTCCATCCATCCTATATGCAATTTCAATTCCAGGTGGGAACTTTCTGTTGATGAGGTGCATTATGGTGAAGATAAAGATGGAAAAAAAAGTTGGAGCAATGATGCAACCTTGCTTCACTCCAGTTTTCACTTCAAATGGTTCTGTTCGATTCCCATTGCTGAGAACCCTTGCTGACATGTCATGGAGAAGCCTCAGAACACTGATGAACTTGTTTGCGCAGCCAATTTTGGACAGGATTTTCCATAGGGCTTCACAGTTTACAGAATTGAAGGCTTTAAAGAGGTCAATGAAGGCCAAATACAGAGGTCAATTTTTCTCATGACACTTTCCTGGATTTGACATGCTGTAAAGATCGTGTCCCCAGTTCCTCAAGCTGGTCTGAAGCCTCTTTGAGATTCTGGAAGAATTTCTTCTGCAAGTGGGAAAAGGTGGCTAGTGAGGACTTTCCCAGCAGTGGTCAACAATGAGACTCCTCAGTAGTTTACACAATCAGCTCAGTCCCCCCTTCTTGAATATAGTAACAATCAAGGCTTCCCTTAGGTCAGCTGGGATTTCTTCCTTGTTCCAGATTTTAAGGATGAGGACATATAACTAGCTAACATATAAATTTTTCTCTTCCTCCTTCAAAAATCTCTGCAAGTATTCTGTCAACACCTGCTGGCTTGTTATTCTTCATTTTCCCAATGGCCCTCCTGACCTCTGCCAGGGTTGGTGGCAAACTGAGGTCTTCTTTCATAGCTTTTTGCAGCAAGCTGTTGGTCTTATCTTCATCAACAGTTGAGTCATGATTCAGAAGGTCCTGGAAATGTTCTTTCCAGTAAGCATTGATGGATTCACTGTCTTTCAGGATTAAGGCCTTGAGTGCTTGGGCTATAGACAGCTTTGGTAGTGAGGAAGAAGCCGTAAGCATCATGGATGTCAGCAAAACGTTGGATCGCTTTTGATTTCTGAGTCCACCACTGGATTCAGTGATGCAGAACACTACTTCTATGCTGACCCATTTCTTTTTCCATACTCCTTATTACTTAGATAATTAATTTTCTCATCCACACCTTCCCCACCTCTGCAAAAAAAAAATGTATATATGGGCTTCGATGCTGGACTATGTTTCTATAAAGGTAATTCATTTGGTTTGTGACTGAGGAGGAGACTATTTTAGGCATCTGAGACCTGTCTTCATGTTATCAGTTACAGAATCAATTAATTCAAGTAAACAGAAAAAAGTAAGCATCCTTTTACATGACTCATTGGTTTTTTACAAATAAAATGTATGAAGTCATCACTGTGAACCCACATCCCTTAGGATGCAAAAAATTAACTACCATTCAAACAAGAGAACTATTAACACAAAAAAATTCAAAATATATTTTAATGAAAAATAGCATGTTTCATTCAAGTCTGGATTTTACAACCAAGCGATATCCCCTAAGGAGGATGACACATACAATTTCTCTGTGATGAATTCTGTTTAGTGTCACAATAGAGTAATATTATCAATGAAAAATGAGAAAATTAAAGATGTCTACAGCAAACATTCCCTTTCTCTGTCCTATGAATATGTAGTTTTCAAGTAGTGATTATTTACATTGGCTAATGAAGGCACTGTATTTTGATCCAAGTGGCAAAATGTTACAGATCAAGATAAATTGCTTTTATTTCTGTAACTTAGGTGCTAATCCTAGTGGTATTATTATTTAATGAGCTAAAGATATAAAAATGGAAGTTTCAATTAAAACTATACTGTTTTTAAAAGCTGTAGGAAGATTCTGATCTATTTCAGGGCATCAAAAAGATTAATCTATCACTTGAGGCAACTATCGGTATACAGAGATCCAAATATGATGACTTAGCCTTGCAATTACAACATGGCTTTTAGTTGAATTACTTTTAAAGTTTTAAACTAATAAGAATCCTAAAACTCCAGGTAAATTCTGGACCATTGGAATAACTCTCCATAAGCCCCTTAGGTCAGAGGTCAGCAGTGTTTTTCAGCAGTGGACCAGAATGACCCAGCTCAGGTCCAAAACAGGCTTATTCAAAGGCCCAGATGCTGCTGTTACTGCTTCCTGCTGCAGGGACAAATCCTCCTCCATCAAACACCCCTGCCAACGTCCCCTGGTTCTGCAAGCTGGATCCTGTCTATGGGACACATGTTGACAACCCTGCCTTAGAAAGCCTCAAACTTCAGACCAAATGCAGTAGTCATTAATAGAAGCTGTTCCTGCCTTGCTTCTGAAGAATGCTCTTAGCTCAGAAGACGATGCTTTATGGACTGAGATAGCACTGAAATCCTTTGCTGACTCTGTGTGAATGGGGGCAGTGTAGGGAAGAAATCCATGGATAAAGGCCAGTCAGCTGAGGCCCAAAATGCTTTCAGATGTGTATTTTCTGAGACCTATCATTATTATCATTACTGTTATTACTCCTATGCTAAATAAGATCTCTATTGTGAGCTAGCATCCCAATGTGCTAGGTTCTGGACAAAGATGGAAAAAATTTAAATGTTTTCTCTGCACCATCTTTTCAATAGGCAGACAAGGTTCTTTAAGTAAATCCAATATCTTTTATTAGGCTAACTCAGATAGTTGGAAAAATTCTTCTTTGCAAGCTTTTGGATACAAATATCCTTCATCAGGCTGAAGGAAGCATCTCCAGTTGGTCTGTGCTCTTCCTAGATTAAATAGTAAAGAAGCCAGTATGCATACAAGCAAGCCAGTCACTGAAAATGCAAATTGAGGCAGTCAATGGTTGAGTAATAGGTGAGGGGGGAGAGGAATGATTATAACTGTTAATAATAGAGAGGTTACCTGAGAAGTCAGATGTTAGGTATGTTATAACATGTCATAAATCCAATGTCTATGTTTAGTCCATGATTTTTTTGTACCTAATAGTTTGAAGAAGTGAAGGTCTCTGTTCAAAAAGTATATATTAAAAACATATACAAAAGACAGACAAATGGAGACCTACAATGGAATCAATTGTGATGAGACAATATTATCATCACAATAGCAGAAGTCTAGGCATACCAGAAGTCAGTTAGAAAGAGATTGGTGAAGGTACCCAAGATGCTAATAAAATCTATGAGAAGGAGACAAATTCAGGGTATCTGCTGTAATTTGAGCTGCTGGGCAGGCTCCTCTGCCTGGGACCTGCCACTTGCCTCACTATCAGAAATCCTGGTGTTTCCCCATGAAAATTATCTGATAAAAAATCCCAAATTCACTCTTTAAAATATTCCAAAATCCATGTTCTTCCATGATATATATATATATCACACACACATACACTTCTAAATCTATTTATAAAGAGAGAAAGAGATCAGTTGGGCAATGTTTTATTGATATATTTACATTTTTTAAAGCAAATTAGAAGCCTACCAGTGCCTATATTCATAATAACATGAATTCTAAATATCTATATCTGTTGGTGTTTGCTGCTGGTGTTTTTTTATCACAGAAAAATCAGCGCTCCCCCTAACTCTTTGGTAACCAGGATGTAGGAACAGCTTCCCCTGCAGCCACAGTTTCTGCCCACAGGTCTCATCCTGTCTAGTAGCTAGACATTCAGGGTGTAAGATGTGGTGGCGATATGGGGTTTTCAGGAGGTGAGTGGGAAGAGGTGTTAGAGTGGAGAGGTTGTGGGTGGAGGTGTGGGTATAAGGAGATGTGGGATGGGTGGGTGTTTGGGAGATGGGAGGAGGGCTGCCACATGCCCACCCTAACAGCACACAGCCCTTGCCACTGGCAGCAGCAGCAGCAAGCCAGGCCATGCCTGCTTCAGGCACAGCCCTAAGGGGTGCAGTGCAGCCTGACCAGTGGTCTGTATATGGCAAACAGGCTGGGCCTGATGCAGCCTGGCCTGACCTACCCTGATAGCACAAGTGGTGGTAGGACCCATCCCAGTCCTGCCCAAGGGCACGCCAGCAGGGCCACATTGGGCCTGGCCTATTTACTATGTACAGACCATGGGTTAGGCTGCACTCCATCCTGCAGGGCTGTGCCTGCAGTGGGCATAGCCCAGCTGGCCACTGCTACCAGCACTGGGGGCTGTGTCCTGCAATGTGGGTGGGCATGTGCTGGCCTCCTCAAGCCCCCCCACAAATACTATACAATCACCCACAAACCCTACACACACCCTACACACCCACAAAACCTCCCAGAAACCATACAGCCCCCTCACCCCCACATTCCTACTTATCAGGGACAGTACCTGGGTCTTGTGCAAGCCACGTTGCAAGCAGTGACCCATGACACCACCTAACAAGCCAAACCCCTCATAGTGTCCCGAGTCAGCTCTATGCCAAAAAAAGAATGGAACAGGAAATTAGATCCCATAGGTTAAAGCCAGCTATAACACCCTGCCCGTGCTCACCCTGGATGGAGCTCTCCCTCTCACGGTCCATGGATGGAGGCCGTATGCAGAGGCTGGACATGGGTGTTTTGCTAGAAATCGCTCACTAAGCCATAGTAAGAGGTCACAGCAACACCTGACACCCCCGGAACCTTCCCCCTCCCTTCGGTGACTAACCATTTGCTGTAACGCGATCTCAATAAAAACAACCACTAACAACAACAACTCGTAAGTACCTTCGTTTCAAGAGATCTCACGAAATCTGATCAGTCTAGCAGCCAGATAAGGGGAAACCTGAAGCTAGCATGGGATAAGCTAGCGTCCAACCAGATTCACGTACGGGGCCTGCCAGAACAAGGCTCCTGGCGTGGCAGGTATGAGTCACAATGCAGCCTTGACCCACTCCTGTTTGGCTGAGCACACTGATCCAACATGCTAGGGCAGCAGGGGCACCATAGAGGCCAGATGCCAGAGAGTGACACTGGAGAACTCATCCTCTGGTTGCCTCGGGGCATGATGCAGGACAGGAGTGAGCCCTTCCCTGCTTTTTTCTGCCGGTTTATATAGATATAGATATGGATTTCCAGGTATCAAAATTATAGCCTGCACTGCAAATATGAAGGGCAGGGTACATTTTTTTCATTCCTAGTGTGACCCTTGGAGCATCTCAGACTGGGCTGACACATGCATGTTCATCTGGATGCATCCATTTAAACTGGGCTGGTCATTTTTTGCCTGATTTGCCCTACATGAACATTTGCACAGATCCACACTTAGATCAAACTTAACCTTGTACAGGTCAATCTAATGTAATGCCTGCTAATGCTGACTCTCTCATTAAATTTGTTTTTCCCCACAAATTTGCAAACCTATTTTAAAGAAGTTTGACCTAGACAATGCCTGCTATTCCATCAGGAGCCAATACCAGTTGAGTTTAATCAAAGCTTATACTTCAAAGCAAGCATACTGTACATTATATAGTCCACATAGAAGAACATATCATTTGTTTATTTAAATGAATATGTATTAAAAAGTCAAAGTTAAATGAGTTTGTCAGAGATAAATGGTTAAAAAGTGCCTCAGCACAGCTGTGTTCCAGCACAATGCAAGTACCCTGTGCAGGAATTTCCCCTGTGGTGGAAAAGAGTCCTTGGTGCAAGACTCAGTTCCCACCAAAGTTTGCAGCTGCACCACTGTGTGTATGCTTTTGATTGGCCTATTGTAAATTATGCATACGTGGTGGCTGGAAATTGGCTCGCTAGCCATATAAAAGGCTTGGGAAGTTTCCACCCAAGTCAGAGGAGGGTTTCGTGTGCTCGTTGGGAGAGATCCTTACGTGCATTTCGGAGTTACATTGGAGGGCTGATCAACCACCACCAACTCCCCACCGATGAATTCCCGACATACCCTGTACCGTCAGCATCGCTGTGCCACTCGTTTTTTTCAACTTTTGTTTCTGCAACTCTACGGAGCGCGCCTACACTGCATACCTCGACGCAAGTCCCTGTATTACAGCTTTGTAAGTAAAGTTTTCTTTTTGCAACCGTCAAGCGTGCTGTGCCTAATTCCACTCCATTGGTGGCCTCATTCCGGCCAAATTCTCGACCCCCACAGAGTTAAAATCCTGATGGTAGATAAGTGACCTCTGTGTGGCCACCTTGCCAATTTAAGTGTATGTCTTGTTTTATATATTTATTGGCACAGACCCTTATAAATATTTGGATGTATGCATCTCTTCATCCTCATTTTAGTAAAGGTACATGAGTAGAAACCTCAGTTTTGTGAAACTGCTACTTTTCTTTGATTAGTGGTAAATGCCTTGCTAGCATATTTAATATGCTACTTTCTTCAGATAAATTACCATTAATTTGAAAGCATAAGAGATTTAAATTGCATGAAAGGGGCTTTAGGTCGAAATTAAATATGTATTGACCTATTTCTGTTGTTTCCTTTTTATTCATATTGTTCAAGTATACACACTTACAAGTAATCTGAGCAAAAGAAGAAATCAAATAATTTAAGTGTAAGAGAGTGCACAGATATAAAAGAACTGAGTTCATTTTCAATTACCTTTTTGATTGCTGTAAACTAAAGTAAGAATATGGCTATTCTTTTGAACAGCTTAAAAAAACTTTATATTTTAATTTCAAAGGTAAATCATATCAGGGTGACTTAATGTTGTTTCTGTAAAGGTGATATAAATCTTTCCTTTGCTCTAATATTATTAATCTGTCTTATTAATAAATGTAAGCTTTTGTAATTAGGTCTGCACCTGTGTTCATGTGAATTTACTTATGCTAAAATCTGAGCTATTTCACTAGCCTAATACAATTAAACATATCCTTTATAGGTAATATCTTACTAAACATGACTAAACATTAAAAGATTCTTTAAAGGAGACACTTTGAAATAAGGCATGTATAGTATTTCTTAAAATGTCAGATAATGGCATTCACTGCATCAAATTAATCTATTTAGTGTATTCCCTAAGAGCTGATGCATGAAGTTTATGGCTTCTGGAACAATTAAAGAAGTAGAAATATCAACCGAGTCAAGTTTTAATATGCATTTGCAACTTTTGCATTTGCATAGCATGCAGAAACAACAAAAATGCAAATTTACTTATAGAAGACATGTATTTTGTGATAATGGCTGAGAAATATGTTGACAGGCTGACTGTCAACTGTCAATTGTCTGAATGCTTTGGCAAGAATGTAGTTTCACAGAACTGCAATTTAATTATTTTTAAACCTTTAATGTCAATGAATCTCAGTTCAGTAAGGCCAATCTAGAGCCAGATGAAGGCAATGGAGTTTATGATTTTGCCTTCAGCACACTTGGAATGAGGCCTTATAAAGGCAACAAAACTATATTGTGCAGAGCCGCAAGTGTCACTGTAGTTTTTGGCAGCTTCAGTATCTGTGCCTCTATCAGTTATATTCACTATCTATCCAAACCTGTGCTATGAGAGGGTAGAGTTTTGAATTACAGCTAAACAGAAGCTGTGCAGCTTATGCCCTGGGAACTACATATACTGGCTCTGCAGGGTCATTTTGCAATGAAACTACTTACTTGTTCACTGAAAAATTTCTACAGAACTTTAGACCACTATTTCTTCCCATATAGGTATGTCTGGGCAAATATCGCAATCAGAATAAGAAACTGGGAACCCCTTTACACATGCATTGAGGCTGTTCTGATGCACTGTAATTACAGCACAACAGAGCAGACTCAATCAAGTCTACTGGAGCGTGGCAATTACTGCACTCCATCAGACTCTAATGTCACATGTAGCAGTGTCCCTGTGATGAAAAATGGTGGTGGGCGTGCTATAACTAAAGCTTGCTAAAGCTTGTTCAACAAGCTTTAGCTAAAGTTCCCTTGCCACCATATTTCAGCATGGGGACACTTTTACACGTGATGCTGTGGGTGCTTCAATTAGAGTGGCTCTTGGAGCTGCTCTAATTAAAGCCTGCCTCTACCCCACCCACACACACATCACGAAGCATGTGTATAAATGCTCTGGAAGTCTACAGTGTTCAGAGAATCTGAGTGCACCATGTTTTGATTAAATATACAGTTCAAGTTTACATAGAGACCATAGACCATAGAGACCTTTCTACCAGGTAGATAGGCAGCAACTACTATTTCAGAAGAATGTGATAGCGGGTGCTTACGCAAGTTACAGTTTTCACACGATTGGGCCCCTAAAAGCACTATACAGCTGTGACATAACATGTGCATGGCTGGAGTGTTTCTAAAATGGCCAAGCATGCAAAATATGAACCCTCAAAAAATCAGTTATTAGATGAAGATGCTCTACAGCAGAGCACCTTAGGGAACCTGTGTTCCCTTGAGGGTTAATTTTCCATGCTTTAGTAGGTCTGGGCTAGTGCTTGTGCCAGTGAGCACCAGCCCAGCCCTACCCCTGGGGCTGTCAGCAGGGGAGGGAAGAAGAGAGGTAGGGGGAGGAAGCAGCATGAAGCTGCTGTTTGGGTTTTCCCTGGCCAGAGCTAGAGTGAGGGACAGAGTGGAAGAGAGGCCCCTTGCTTTGTGGTCCCTGCCTGGCTACCCTAGCTAGGGCATTGTGGGGAGCCAGGCTAGGCCTGCAAAACAAGGGGGCTCCATTCCACTCTGTTTCCCCTACCCCCAGCTGAAGTCATGGCAAAGCTGAGCTAACAGTTTCTGTTGTCCCTGTCAAGAAACCCAGGCAAGGAATGGGATAAGGGAGCCTCCCCTATTTCATAGCCCCCACCACCCACCTAGCCCAACTGGAGGATTGGGGGAGCCATAACAGGCCCATGAAGCAAAGAGACTCTCTTCCCACCCACCCCCGTCCCTGGCCTTCTGGACAATGGCAGTAGCAGCTGCTGACCTAGCTTTGTCATGGCTGGAGATGGGAGGAACCAAGGTAGAACAGAGGTCCTTTGCCTTGTGGGCCCAACCCAGCTTCCCCCAATACCCAAGCTAGGCTGGATTGGTGGGGGGCATAAGGCAAGGGCTTCTGATCCACTCAGAACTCCCCTCTGGCCAGGCAAAGCCAGCTGGCAGTAGCATGTTGCTCCCTTCTCCTGCCCCTCCCTCTTTTCCTCCACTGACAGCCCTGGGGGGAAGCCAGAGTGGGAGGCCAGGTCAGACAGAGCTGTGGAAAGGGGTGGTTTGGCAGCCTTCTGGGAGGTTGCTGAAGTGCCCCACCTCCTGGCTAAGGCTGGTGCAGGCAGGCTCAAGCCCTTCTTGTAGCCCCCTCCCATTTTTTTTAAATGCATTCCCTCCCCTTTCCCCAATCATTTCTGACTTTTTCTCTCCCTTTCTATTCCTATTCAAAGTATAAGTGACCTCAGACTTAGGATAAGATTTAAACATTTTTATTTTGGTAGCAAGTTTTTGGTTTGGGATATCCATTGTTTTATAGTGTATAATTATTAGGTTTGTTTTGATTTTTACTGCTGTATATTGTAGTAACATCATTTTCGTATTGATTTTAATTGTTTCATATGTATATTGTATGGTTTAGGCCTGTGTTTGTAAGTGAACCAAAGTCATGTCAAGTTTCCATTTTATATGTCAAACCTCCATCTTGTATTCTCTGCCTGGGCATCCCATGTTACAGCAATATGATTCATTGTACCCCTCCCATATAAATTGGTTCCCTGATGAATGAGAGTTATTGGGAGTGATTGAAATACAATGGTAGCAGGCCTCTACTAAATGGCCTCTAATGACTGTGCCATCACCTCACACTGATTCATCAGGAACCATGGACCTCACCCAGGAACAGAGACAAGACCAGCATTTGAAAGACAAAAGACCCTGCAGAACCAGCAACTCTATCTTTGTACCCCACCATTACAGACACCCGAAACTGAACATCCCTGCATGGCGCGCACATGCTCAGTACACCAAGGGCTGACCCTTGCCTGGGCATGCCTTGTGTCACTAGGGTCACGCAAGGTCTGCCCCTATAAAAATGACCAGTGAAGACAGATCCAGTGGGATGCCCTCTCCATCTGGACCAGCACCATACCACACCACCTATCCACCCAGAGGCCCTGGCTGGCGACCCCCCCTCTGGACAACACCTATTGGACAAGGACCCCTTTCCATCTTGGATAGGTTGATAATTGCTGCACACCTCCTCCTACCATTTGGACTCTCTCTCTCTCTCTCTCTCCTCTTGGACTTCAGTGGACTTCAGCCCCTGCACCAAGACTCTCTAACCCCTGCTGCAAGTGTTTGAGTGTGTGTGTTAGGGGGGTGCAAAGGAACCAATAAGACATTGTGTCACCATCTCCCCTGTTCAATAAAACCACTGTCATTTGCAACCTTGAGTTGGGTCACGTTTTACTGAATCCTAGTCCCCTCCTTATCTTAAATCCCAGCCTCATTCTCTCTCTCTCTCTCTCTCTCTCAGCTCCAGCCCCCTCTCCTTTCCACTAGTTTTCCGATCTCCTCTCAACTCTTACTGCCTTTTCCCTGTTTCTTTCTGCTGTCTTTCTCTGCTTTCCCACTGCCCCTGCCACCTTTTAGTCTCTCCTGCTGCATTTCCTGTGATTTTTCTGCTGTCCACTTCTGTTTTCAGGCTTCCCCCACACCTTCTGTAGTCATTCCCTGCCCCCCGCCCCGCAGCTTCCCAGCTCTTTGTGGCTGTCCTGCAGTTTTCTCCAGCAGCTGGAGCCTTTGTCCAGCTCCCAGCACCTACTGCCGCTCCTTGCAATTTCTCTAGCTTCTCTGGAGCCATCCCAGCCTCAGCCTCAGCCTCAGCCTCAGCCTCAGCATCACTCCCCTGCTCTGCAGGCTTTTGGAGTGGTGTTTTAATCCATTAAGATCAATTAACCTGATGTTACCCCTGAGCCTCAGTTCTTCAGCCCAGGTCCCTCTAGTCTACTGGTTCTAATCCTGGTCCCAGTGACTTTCATTTCCAGCAACTTTCACTTCATACACTTCTACTGTCTTACCTTAACCTTTCCCCAGGTATTCCAAGTACACCAAGCACATACATACATGCATACATATTACAATATCCAACTTAGAAATTCAGTTGTGTGTGTGTTGGTGGGTGGTATGTGTATGAACTAGTGAATACATAGAGATGCACACTGATAGATATAGATATATATCAATCATTGTGTGCGTGTGGTATGTGTATTGGATGTGCAGGTGTTGGTTGTCTGTGCAAAACAGTTAAAAGATGCCTCGGCACAGCTGTGTTGAGCACATTGCAAGCACTGAAGCAGAGATTTTCCCTTGTGGCACGGGAAAAGTTTCGGTGCATAGTCAGAGCCCACCAAAATCTTGCAGCTGCACCAGCGAGTGCATGCTTGCGATTGGCTTGCCCAAACCGGAAAAGAGCTCAGACACGCATGAGGAGGGATCCCGCATGCGTTTCCAAGCCACGAAGGAGGCCTGATCAACTGACAACGACTCCCCACTGGATTCATCTGACTTCCCATACCCTGCGTGAGTGTGAGCTTCTGTGTGCCTGTGTTCCTGTTTTAGTTTGTAACCTCAAGGAACGTGCCTACAGCCTAAGGACTGTAAGTAAAGTTTTTTTTTGGCTTCCAACAACCTGCGTGTCTAGCGCCTCAATTCCATTCCATGAGCGGCCCCATTCCGCCAGTGTTTCTCGGCCCCCACGTTGGTAACTGATTCTATCTAAATTTGGTGTGTGTCAAGTGTATGGGCTTAAATTGGTGATAGGTTTGCATGAACCTAAATTAGTTATTTTGAACATATGTGTTTCTGAGTTGCTTGTGTGTGTGTGTGTGTGTGTGTGCGCGCACGCGCGTGTGTGTGTGTATACACATATATATGGCATTGTGTGCATGATATATGAATTAGTGATCTGTGTCTAACTTTTGGGGTGTATAGTGTATGTGCTTGAATTGGTGATAGGTATGCATG
>JAGPOW010000229.1:3976077-4023556 GCA_030014935.1 Caiman crocodilus
AGTTAAAAGTCAACTCTTTTAAGCTGATTAATAGCACCAAAGAGAAAATGTTTGTAAGACAGTTTAATACAAAAAAAAAAGGACAGATGATATATAGATATTTCTATGTAGCAAAGAACCCAAGAGAATTTAAATATTTCTAAATTCTTAAATGCAATACAGGAATCTAAATATTTATTACTGCCCTAGGAATGATACTCATAAGCTTATATGGAATGAATAAAATGTGTTCTTTAATTCAATATGCTTATTAAGCTATCTTAGAAAATGCAAATGACAAAGTTTTACAAATGAAGAGGCTTTTTTTCTCTATTTATTAAACTTTAGTGCTGAGACAGAAGTTGCTATGTTAATGCAAATAAAAAGGGCATATTCATGGTAAGCAATGCATACAATTTTTAATATTTTCTGGGTTTTTTTAAGTCCTTCAATATGTTAAAGTTTTACTACAGAAAGAAAAGACATTTCAGAAAGAGCAAAAAGTTATGGTATACAGCATTATAAATTGTTCAGAATTATTTTATGAAATGGGTTTTTGTCTAAAATGTACCAGTTTTTGTTCCAGTTTGCAAAGAATTTTCAGTGACATGAAGCTCATTCAGTTCTGTTGTAGTCTGGTCGTTCATGTGATATGTGGCTTTGTGTACTTAGTGAATATTTGCTTACACAAATGGAACTGTTTTGATGGGTTACATGTAGAAATTACACTAACATTGACCTAAGGTTAGGTTGATCTAAGTCTTGATCTGTACAGACATTTGGGACAGTTAAAACAGGCCAAACATGGCTAGTCTGATCAAAACTAGATCAATTAAGGTGAACTAAGTTAGATTCAGAACAGGTTAACCCTATCTATTGAAAATCTGCACAACACAGTCCCAGGGCTGGGAAAGCCCAGCTGCTTGTCCCAATATTGGGGCTGTGCTCTTACCCTCCCCATATCCTGACTGCACTATTTTTAACTCCACAACCCTTCCATCTCCAGATGGACAAGCTACCCCTCCCTGTCAGCAGAACCGCCAACCATTCCTGCAGACCTGCCAACCCTGCCTTGGGATCTACCCAGCATCCCTGATCCCTCCTTTCCTTCCCCCCAGCCCTGATATACTTAGCTTAGGTGCCTGGCAAATGTCGACACAGGCTGTACCTTATCTACTATCACTCTATCACTATTACAAAGTAATCTGAGTGATCATAAATCAGGCATGATGAATGTATGCACATGTCCTGACAGAGAAATATGCAGAACATCCAATATATGGGTTCTCTGCATATTCATGGCAGGTATGGGTGAATGAGGTTCAAGGGCCCATCTTGATTCAGGCTGAGCAAGGACTGGAGGCTTGACCTTCACATCTCAGGTAAGTGCCTAACCACTGAAATGCCAACTATTCTGTAGTGGGTGATGGTTGATTGTTTGGTCATTTTTTATCTCCCTAAAGGTCTTGGTTTAATCCTAATGAAAAATAAGGAAGTTCTGGAAATCTCTAAAACTCCTGTAAAAGGGGGAAAATGTTTCCTGGCCACTCTACTATTCATTCCTTCATTTTTTGTTCCACTGCACTACATATTGTGCTTATTTCTTTCTAATTTATTTTATATTATATTTGAGTAATCACAAAAAATGTAATGAGTACCCAGTCCAAAACTTATTGAAGAAGTTAACAGAAAACTTGCTGTCGACTTCAGTAAGCTTCATATTTGACCTATAATTCTTCTGCATAGTAGAAGAATACATAGGGAAGGAGTAATAAAATGTATCGTTAGCTGTTCTGGACATCTTTGTTAGTATATTATCACTAGTTACCATTAGTGCACTGTTATTACTTATTATTAGAATGTTTATTAATATATAATCATTAAAATAGTTTTCTCCAAGATTTTTTGATTTAGAGGTAACTTCTAACCCAGCTCTTCCCCAAGTGCCTCCACATGTATTCTTTAAGCAGGCATAGCAAATCTAGGCACTCCTTTCATCTCAGCACCTTTGAAAAACTAAATGGTGGTCCTAATTTTCTTTTTCAAAGAAAGTCTAACTGCTTTTTAGAAGCAGTGAGATAAAGATTAAAGTTTCCTTGTTTCCTCACTATTGTGTTAAAGGACTTTGCATGAAATTAGCCCATAGAACACAAATTGAAAGACATTTTGAGTTTGAATGATTCTCATCCTTACTCTAAGGAGAGCATTTTGCTTGTTTCTTTGCTGGGGGGAGGAGGTGTGCTTCATAGCAATGAGGCACATGGGCTGAAGTATACCTATTCATAAGAGGAAAGAAAAAAAGGAAACAATATCAATGCCCCCTCCTGTTTTACTGATAAAAAATACACAAACCACTTCAGCGTTAAGAGCAGTGTATTTTTATAACTATTTTCTTCCTGAGGAAAAAGCTGACCTTTTTGTGTGAAAATGATGGAAATGCTTCATTTCAATTCCTTCTTCCACTTTCAAAAGAAATAATTACAGTTATTTTAAAATTTATGATCATTTCCATACGAAAAAATAATGTGACATATGACTAGTTTATTTGAACCGTAAATATGAATATTTGTCAAAATTTTTTAAGTAAAGGTGACTTTCTTTTTGAGTCACATTAAAGATAAGAGGCTTGTTGTTTCCCCATCCCCATAAATGTAAACTATGTTTTTCTAAACTTTTAGGGTTTGTACAGATGCTCAGAAAGCAGAGAGAACTGTTTTAAGTTATACAGTTTATTCTGAGTGGCATGAATTTAGATCAAGAGTGCACTGTACAGATGTTTGCCCTTCAGGGGAAAGAGGCTTACAGGAAACCAGTGATGGCTGAGGCTGACAGACATGGCCACTGGGCATGCATCCCAGCAAGCTCTTTGGAGTCTCTGGGCTGCTGGAAACTGCTAAGTGAAGACGAGCACCCAGGCCGCTCCTGACTGACTGTCTGAGACAAGGAACCATGCCCACAACTCCCACTATCTCACAGTGACCCCTCCAGCCCACCTGCCCAGAGGCTTTTAGAAGAGACTTGGAGTATGTGCGCTCTCTTGCTAATTCCACATGTATCAGTTTCTCTGCCTGTCAGCATCCCACCATGGTGCCCCACCACACACACCAAAGCCTATAGACCCAGGAGCTGTGGCACATCCTGCTTGTTGCCCTGCACAACTCTTGGGAAAGGCAGTGAGACATCACATATGCCCAACTGGAGGTGGCTCAACAGATGGTCATGATAGCATGCACCTTTATACCCACAAGCCAGCACCTGGATGTCCCACATGGGGCCACTTACTGAACCTTATGGCTCCCGAGCACCCTGGATTGGGTCAACAACTTCCATATGGCCAAGGAAGAGGCCAACCAAAATGCCATGGACTCTGGTGTGTTCTGGCACCACCTCTAGATCACTAAGCAGAAGTGCTAAACCTGCATCACCAGAAGTAACTGGTGGGAGCAGATCATCCTAAGCATTTTGGAATGCCAGAACTTCTAGATACACTGAGCCACCTTCATGGTCATCATTGCCCAACTACCCCTTCTCCAACATATTGAGTGCCAGAACATTGGAGTGGATCTCTCACTCCAGTGAAGTGAGTGGCTATCACCAACTGGAAGCTGGCCAAACCTAGCAGGCTTCAATGCCATCAGCTTTGGTGTAGGCAAGTCCACAGCTGAAGTAGCCATCTGGGAGGTGTGCCTGGACATTCAAAACATCCTGGCCAAATGTTTTATTTATCTCATCAACCTGGAAGAGGTAGTCACCACCTTCCACTGCATAGGGGTCCTGATCAGCACCCACATTACCACCTTCTGGCTGCTCCAAGCACCAGAAGTTCCCCAACTGGAAGGACTTTTTCTCTGTCATCCTGCAGTGCATTGTAGACCACCAGAACCACTTCACTCACATGTTCTTTAGCTGAGCAGGCAGTGCCCATCATGCTAAGGTCTTTCAAAACTTCACTCTTCCCCAGATAGTGGAAAATTGATACTATGCCTCAGAGTCCCCAGAATCAATGTTAGTATCTTCATCCCATCTTTCATCATTAGAGAACCAGCCTATCCTTACCTGCCTTGGCTTACAAACCCTACAAGGATGGATAGGACACAGGAAGGAGTACTTCAGCGACTGGCTGAGGTGCTGCATGACTGCAGAATATGCCTTCAGCTTCCTCAAGGCATGCTGAAGGGCTTTGAGCATGTGCCTTGATGAGGAGGAAGAGTACCTGCCACACCTCACTGCCACTGCCTACATCCTCCACAATATCTGTGAGACCAGGGGGGAGGTGTTTTGTGAGGCGTTGGTGAAGCAGGTATGGCACCAAAACCAGGCCTGGCAGGCCAAGGGTGTGCAGTGCTTGGAGAGTAGCCAGAGTGTGCCTCTACCAAACTGACATGGAGTCCAGATCCAGAAAGCCCAGGATGATTACCTTATGAAACAGTCCCACTTCTGTTCTTACTGGGACGTCATCATACTGCTGCCCCAACAGTGTGGACCACTCACAGCCATTACCTGCGCACCCATGGATTTAGCATTTCCCTCAGGTCTTGGGCCCCTCTTACATCTGTGTGGTGCAGAGTAGAGTTGCACCTGCCTGGGCAGTGGAATCTAGTAGCTCATTCGTTACTGGAATTGGGAGGCGGGATGAGTGCAGGTACTGCAGGTCATCTCACTCTGTATGTCATCTCAGTCTTATCTTCTCCAAACAAAATAAACCCATCTCCCTTACACTTTCCTCATAAGTCATGTGCCCCAGCCCCTGAACCATTTTTGTTGCTCTCCTGCTGTACTCTTTCCAACCTGTCCCCATCCTTTCTATAGTGCAGGACCCAAAACTGGACACAATACTCAAGATGTGACCCCACCAGTGCAGAATATAGCAGAATAATCACCTCCCTCAATCTGCTGGCAGTGTTCCTACTAATGCATCCCAGTATGCTGTTAGCTTTCTTGGTGACAAGGGCACACTGCTGATTCATATCCAGCTTATTGTCCACTATAGCCCCCAGGCCCTTTTCTGCAAAGCTGCTGTTTGGCCAGTTAGTCCCCAGACAGTAGTTGTGCATGGGATTATTCTGTTTTAAGTGCAAGACTTTACATTTGTCTTTGTTGAGGCTCAGGAGATTTCTTTTGTCTAGAGAAATCTTTCAATTTGTCTAAGTCACTCTAAATCCTAGACCTACCCTCCAGTGTATTTACTACCCCCTGAACCTGGTGAAGAAACTTCGTGAGCAATGTCCCACCTGCTCACAACATTTCCAGAGACATCTACCTGCCTGCCTCAGATCATATTCTTATGGTTCCCCTACAGCCACAAGTGCTCTGGGAATATGTACCTTCCTGCCAGAAAGGCCTTATCAGAACCCCAGGTTGACATGGCTCAGGTACCTGCTGATAGCTAGAGAATGGTATTTAGAAACTTGCTTTTGTTAAAAAACTGGCTTGTAGGTAGAGTAAGTTTTGCATTGAAACAATGGTCCAGGGGAACAAGAAAGGTTAATTGGTTTCTGAAGTCTGTTTGTGGCAAAGATTCATGTTCTTATCACTGTGTCAGACAAACAGGCACATACATCCTGGAAAATTGAACATGTAGTAAATAAAACAGGTACTGTGTTCTGTTAGAACCCATAGCTAGATAGGAACTTGGAGACTTAGCACCAGGTCACAATGACAAACTGCAACTTGGCAAGAAATCCCTGGTTTGATCAAATAGGAGACTGGGGATGCCCAAATTAACACACTGGGAAATGACCAAATTAAGATGTATGTATGTGATGGGGTTGGAGGAACAAAGGATTAGGCTGATAAAACAGAACATGACAACTAAAGAGAAATCAGTCAATGGTACCTGAAAATGAAGAATCATCAGGAGAAAAAGAATACAAAAGGAGGGATTTTCAGAACAGCAAGTTGGCATTGGCACTCAATCTCCAAGACTACTGATATCTTACATTTAAAGAAGAACCACTGGGTTGTGCTTTCTTACCAGCTGGACATACTGCCTATCTGTGAAGACCTAGTATGATAAATGAGTAGTATTGTGTAGTTATTTTGTTTGCTTTGCCTGAAACAAACTTACTCTTATTTTCTAACACTTTGCATCAGTAAAATGTGCCTGTTATTGAACAGAGGTATCATAATCAGTCAAATTTAGGAAAGTTGGGCCCTCCCAGAACAAGGTATCAGGACTGGTTTGTAAATCCAGTGACAACATGGCTGGGGAGAATTATTGGGCTTCCTTTGCCCCAAGGCATCCTAAAGGCAGAGTTTGCTCATCTCCTTGCAAGGAAGGTCTGGCAGGGACCTGCAAAGTGCACTGGGACATGGGCCAACTTAAATCAATAGGGGAACAGTGCAGACAGTTGATAGACGGGTCTACCTCAATTCAACTCAGTGCACCTGAGGTGCAATCTATGGATAGGTCACATTCACCATTTTAAGCCTGACCTAGGTGCTGGAAATTTCTGGGTAACTACCAGTTTCAATAGACCTATTTTCACTTAGACCAATCTAAATATAGTATCCACACATACTCTTCAAAAGTAAATCCAAGCTGTGATGTTAAATAACATTCTTGGCAGTTTGCAACTGATGCATCTCTACTGTCAGTTTTCACTGAAGCATTTTCCAGATCCCAAGTTGGCCAAAATCTGTTGGTTTTCATTAAAGATTACTATACCCCCAGAGGATATTCATTATAGAACCAAATAGAACTATTTGTATGAGAATGTGCAAAAGATTAAGTTCCTTCATACAAAGAAATAAAAAAAAATGTTCCTTAAGTATATCAGCAGGCTGAGAAATATCAATTGTCATAACAAATCAGCTAGCAATGACAAACTACATGTGCTGAAGCAAACAAAATATTTTAATAAACCACACACAATATAGTTTTGTTGGACTAATCCATTGTTTTTTGCACTAAGTATTCACACGCTTAAAATTCTTAAAAGCTACCACTGCTTGAGAAACAGGATGCTTTCTTTGTGACTATTTTAATTAAATATTTATCTATACGTTTTGTCAAAATATTTCTACATTTCAAAGCTTTCAGTGAATTGCATTAAAAATATTGTTTTGAAGGTCCAGTTCTATGGTCATCTCCAGACTGTGCGAGTCTACTGACATGAAATTAAAGCAGAATTGAGTCCTATACATGTTTAACATAATATTTACAGGAGTGTAGTCTAAGCAGTATAGCACTGTGGTATAGTCAGCTAGGAAGAAGAGATTTAGACTTTCGATATACATATTTCACACTTCAGTTTCTGAATTTTGTATTCAAATATAAATATTTACTCTTGATTTTATGTAAATAAGGACTTCAGGTGAATTTCAGGATTCATACTTGAGTAACTGACTTTAGATTTGACCCAATATGTTTTAAAGAGAAGTACTCAAGACAGCAGTTTTCTTAAAGTTGTACAAGTTACAACCAGCCTATTATATCTTTTATTGTGGTGTACCATGATAGTTATAAGTAGGTTATATAAGCTTTATGAAAATAGTTATCATGAAAGTACTCCAAGCCTCGGTACAGACAGTTAAAAAGCTTGAGCCTGAATTGATTCAGTCTTTCTAGTTTACTCGAAACCGCACAGATTAAATTGAAACAGAACTGAACAAACATTTACCTTTGATTCAGGAAATGCAGCTACATACCACTGGCTCAGGCCAGAAGTTGAGGGGCACTAGAGTACAGCTGTCTGGCTGTGCCTTCACTTCTTTTACCTGCTGCCCTGAAGTCTCTGTGATTTGCAGTCCAGAATTATAGCAGCAGAACGCTGCAGGGTTGTTTATCACTTCCTCTTCCAACTTCCAAGTGCCTCTGGGATTTGTAGCCCACAGTTGCAGCTGGCAGTAAGTTTAAGCAGGGGAAAGGGTGTTTAACCCGCTTCCTGGCCCCAGACTGGAGTTTGTCTGGGGGGAAGCAGTCCTGTCCCTGCCCCCCACCCCCAAACTGGGCTGAATCCCTAGCTAGGCTTGTCCACCCACATCCTCTTGTCAGCTAGCCCTCACTGCTGCAGCTCAGTAACAGAGGGGTGGGGCCATCCCTGCTCTCTGGGGCAGACAGCCCAGCTCAGGGCTAGAATGCATGCTGGGGTCTGTGATTTAACTTGAACAAGGAAGGGGTCTGGGACAGAAGTTTCATAAACCAATTTGACCCAAATCAGTTAAGTCTGATACTACATTCAACCAAGTTTATCTTATAACAGTTTCAGCCATTTTGAAACTGGTTTATAGATTCATAGATTGTTAGAGGCTGGAAGGGATATTGTAGATTTCAGGTCCAGCCCCCTGCACTAGGTAGGAATAGACAATGGGGGTGAAGTGACCCCAGCAAGGTGACTGTCCAGTCTCCTTTTGAAGATTTCCAGGGTAGGTGACTGTACCACCACTGGAGGGAGTTTATTCCACAGTCTAGATACCTTGACTTGGAAGGAGTTTAGCCTGGAATTGAGCCTGAAGCAGCCTTCCAGGAGTTTGTATCCATTGTTCCTGGTCTTCCCCAGTGGTTCCCTGCTGAACAGCTCAATGTACTCCCCTGACATAGCAATAAGTTGCTACCAAGTCACCTCTCAGCCTTCTATTTTATAGGCTGAAGAGGTCCAAGTCCCTTAGCCTCTCCTTGTATGGCTCATCTTGCAAGTCCCTGATCATATGGGTGGCTCTTCTCTGGACCCTCTCAAGTTTTCCATGTTCTCTGCAGTGTCCAGAACTGGACACAGTACTCCAGCAGTAGTCTCACCAGTATAGAGTACAGTGGAAGTATCACTTCCTTAGTTTTGCATGAGATGCAATAGTTAATGCATGCCAGCATGTTGTTTGCCTTGCTGGGCACAGCATCACACTGCCGGCTCATGTTCATGCAATGATCAATCACTAACTCAGGTCCCTTTTGGCTGTGGTGCAAGTCAAATTGTTGCTACTGAGCCTGTAGGTATGTTAGACATTATTTTCTCCCAGATGGAGCACCTTACACTTATAAGTGTTGAACTTCATCTGGTTCCAATCCACCCAACTCTCCAGCCTGTCCAGGTCTGCCTGCATCTGCAACCTATCCTCTGGCATGACCATGCTCCCCCATAACTTGGTGTCATCCACAAGCTTCGCCAGTCAGCTTTTCACTTCCACACCCAAATCACTGATAAAGATTTTGAAAAGCACTGATCCAAGCACAGACCCCTGAGGTACATCACTGGCCACTTCTCACCAGGATGACACAGATACATTCATAAGAACCTTGTACATCCTACCATGCAGCCAGTTTTCCACCCACTAAATTGTTAAGCAGTTAAGCCCAGAATCTTCTATTTTTTCCACAAGGATATTGTGGGTTACTAGATCAAAAGCCTTTTGGAAGTCTAGGTATATAATGTTGATCTTCTTTCCTGCCATGCTGGCTGTCATTCAGAATCTTACCGTCAATGAATGTGTTGCATATAAATTTTGTAATTAGTTTTTTCCAGGATTTTCCCTTGGATGGAGGTTAGGCAGATTGGCCTATAGTTACATGGGTCCTCCCCCTTCCCCTTCTTGAAGATGGGAACAATGTTAGCCCTCTTCCAAGCCTCCCCTGTACACCACAATTTCTGAAACAGTTTTGCCATGGGTTCTGCAATGACCTCAGTCAGCTCCATCAGCACTCTCAGGTGAAGTCCATCTGGTCCTGATGACTTATAAATGTCTAACTTTTCTAGCTGATTTTGTACCAGCTCAGCATCTGCAATGGGAAGCCTATCATTCCCACCAGGCCCCCTGTGATCCTTATCTCACTTGTCTTTCCTCTTGGTATGGTGAAATAATGAAGCAAAGTGGGCATTCAGGAGTTCAGTTTTTTCCTGAGTGTCCATTACCAGCTATCCTGAGGTGTTAAACAGGGGGCCTTCCATTTGTTTTCCTTCCTGCTTTCTACATACCTAAAGAAGGACTTCTTATTTTCCTCGACTCCCTTGGCTAACTTACACTCAGTTGCCACATTAGCTTTTCTAATAATTTCCCTATGGGTGTGGACCCCTGTTGTATAGTCCTTCTTGAGTACTGTCTCTAGCTTTCACTGTGTGTACGCCTCTTTTTTTTCTTTTTCAAGATGATCTCACTATCCCTATTGAGCCAAGAGGGCTTACCAGCCCTTTTGCTACCTTCCCTCTTCATGGGAACAGTTTTCTTTTGTGTGTCAAGGATCACGTCCTTGAGGAACAACCACTCTTCATGCACCGTATTTGCCCAGCCACCCCTACTAATGCCCTGAGCCTGCTGAAGTCAGCATTCTTGAAGTCCAGGATGTCAATCCTGCTGTTTATGAGCATTACATTTCTGTTCAGTTACAGGTTTAAACCAGTTTCTGATCACTTAAAGCAGTATATGTGTAACTTCTGTCCCTAGCCCAAATCTAAATCTGTGCTGTTTCAATATGCTGTTGGAAATCAGAAAGAATTCTGACACTAATGTCACTCCCACCTTTACTCAGATTACTGCTAAAAATAAATTGTGCAATTATAATTAAAATTCAGAATACTTAAATGAGCAACCACCCATATTCTTCAGCATTAGTTTTGAATCTTTTATTTATTGGCATTGAGACTAGAATAATTCTTAGATCATTTACAGAGACAAAATTTAAAAATAAAAGCAATAATCCTGCAGATTTGTAGTATTTTCTTAAAAAAGGGATGTGTTACAATATTTCAGTACACACTAATGCAAATATGTTATGTACATGATGCACATATGAACCTGATGTATGGACATGATAATAATATAAATATATTTAAAATGCACTAGGATTATATTTATAATCACTAGGAATGCTAATTGAACTGTTCCCACACAGAACAATGGCACAAGTCAATGGTCTATGTACAGCTGACAACTGTCAATAGTATGGATAAGGATAAGGACTTTTTAAACTTTTTTCCCTGTTTCTAAAGAAAAATATTGCTTTAAAATATATATATAGCTTTGGTTTATGCCAGTTGAAATGAACCAGTTGTCACCACCAAGGAATGCATACTCCATGAGTCTTCACAGCTGTCTATTCACTTCTTGAAAGGACCCAGAGCAGGGATATTTACTACCATTTCTCTATCTACTTTGTCATTATCTTTTGTCACCTTTCTTACCTTCTGTTTGTATCTCTTACTTTCCAACACTGAGAAAAGGATAGCAAAACCCCTTTGGTTGTCAGCTACATGGCCCAGCTAGCACAACTTTTCATATCATTATTGACTTCTAACTGCTCCTGGAAAATAATGAACACATCTGGGTAATCATGGAGGACAAACCTGTCCTGGCTGACAAGCAGCCCTTCAACCTCCAACTGTGTCTCTCCAGCAAAAGACTACTTAAATCTATTCTCCCCCAGGCCCCAGACACTCATATAGACCCAGATGCCAACTGTGCCCCCTGCCCCAACACAGACTGCATCATTGCTGGACTACATAACAAGGGTTATAAGATCCAAGGTTCATTTACCTGCACCTCTACCAACATCATATACTCATACTTTCTTAGAATGCTCCTCTACACTGTTGTCTACACTGGACAGATGGGACAATCCTTATGTATAAGAATGAACACCAATATGATATCAGTTCCAGAAATACATGCAAGCCTGTGGCAGAACCCTAACTCCCCTGGACATTTAATCTCTGACTTTAGAGCAGCTGTTCTTACACATAAAATCTTTAAAAGCTAACTTAAACAGGAAACTGAAATGAGAAATCATCTGCAGACTGGATTGTGTTAAGCTTGATATAAACCAGGAGTTCCCAATGTTTGTGCCCAAGGACACATTCAATTTTAAAAGAAAAAGCAGTGGCCAGCAATATGAATATTAAAGTTTAGAAATTAGAATCCTGGATAGGTACATGCTCACATTTTTGTTTGGGGAGGGAGTAGTAAGCATCACTCCATCACTGAGTCAGTCAGAATGACTCAGTCTCATTTGGATGGGCATTGCGTACAGCCTGTGAAAATTTTTTCGATGTGTTGCTGTTCTGAATTGAATAGCCAGTGACAGCATTTTTGGTTGGAATAATGTTTTTTACTGATCATGAAAATGTGTGCAGACACCTGAATAAACCTTGGGGGGTGTCATAGCACCCACGGGCACTGTGTTGGGAACTGGTGGTCTAAAATCGAAACCAAGACTGTGGATTCTTATCCCATCATCTGGATTATATTTTATAACGCTTCATGTTCTAATCACAGCTTTCTATTTAGAAGCTCAGGTGCCTGAAACCCCTTCACAGCATCTGATGAAATAAGCCTGGTGCTTATGAAAGTTTATGCTATGCACCTCTGATTTAGTTAGATTATAAGGTATAAATCTACCCTGCCCCTGTCAGAAATGAATCACTGACAGTTTATGTGTTGACGCTTTTGATAAGTTTTAGGTTAACTCTTTAAAATAATTGCATGCAGGCATTCATAGTTTCAATTTTTGAAATAGAACAGAAAATAAATATTATTAAAAGTCTGGGAAAAGGACTCAGGTTAATAGATGCATATTTTTTACTCCCTTAGGTACAATATAAGATCAGTAATGGCCTGTCAGTCAGATGCATATCTGGAAAAAAGATACCATGTGCATAATATACATACGATCCCCCAAAACTAAGAAATATAAATAAATAGATAAGGTGAACTTGAGAGAAGGTTCTTGGCTTAGAGATTCCTGGTCTTGGTGTGAATCTGGGGTCCCTCAGATTATGAAAGTTGGGATAACGAGGAGTGCAAAGAAAAGCTACTCACAGGCAACTGACACACATCAGAGATAGGAGCTGCACTTTTAGTAAGTTTAGAAGTGGCTTTCCTTTTAAGTATTTATGCTTATGTTGTCATATTTTGGGGGGAGTGGGTTATTCTATAGTCACTGCTTTATGCAACTGTTCTTACTTGTCTGTGATAAGTGGGATTTCACAACACTTGACAACTACAGGTGTGTCACTCCTACAGGGGAGAGGATGTATAAGATTATACAAACCAGAAAGTGTATGACCCATTACCTGGCAAATTTCTTCTGCTGGGGCTAGAACTCTAGACTGACTGAGGCCCTGTGACCATGGTATACTGTGATGATAACTTATCTTAGGAGCAAATCTTACTTTATTTTCATAGATTCATAGATGAAAGACTGGAAGGGACCTTGCAGATCTTCTAGTCCGACCCCCTACCCTGGACAGGAAAGAAAACTGGGTAAAAATCACCCCAGCTAGGTAATCGTCAAGCCTCCTCTTAAAGACCCCCAAGGTAGGAGCCAGAATTACTTCTCTTGGAAGTTTGTTCCAGATCCTACCTGCCCTGACTGTGAAGTAGTGCCTTCTAATGTCTACTCTGAACCTACTCTCTAGCAACTTACGGCTATTATTCCTTGTTACTTTGGGAGGCGCTTGGGGGAACAAGGTCTATCCCATTCCCCACTGGTTCCAACTAGTAAGTTTATAGATGGCCACCAGGTCCCCTCTCAGCTTTCCTTTGTGAAGGCTGAACAGGTTAAGGTCCTGTATCCTCTCTTTGTAGGGTCTGCCCTGCTGTCCATGGATCATGTGAGTGGCCCTCCTCTGGACCCTCTCAATGCTGTCCACATCCTTCCTGAAGTGTGGTGCCCAGAACTAGATGCAGTACTCCAACTGCGGCCTGACCAGTGTCAAATGCAGGGGGAGGATCACCTCCTTGGCCCTGCTTGTGATGCATCTGTAGATGCATAAGGTGCAGTTAGCTCTACTGACCACGTCCTCACATTGGAGGCCCATATTCATCTTGGAATTGATAATGACTCCAAGATCTCTTTCTGCTACTGCTTTTGAAAAGACAGGTCCCCAGCCTATTGGTATGCTGCTTGTTCTTACTGCCCAAGTGCAGCACCCTGCACTTGTCAGTATTGAATCCCATCCTATTCTCATTTGCCCACCCCTGTAACCTGTCCAGGACCAGCTGTATCCTGTCCCTCCCTTCTAGCATGCCCACATCACCCCAAATCTAGGTGTTGTTTGTGAATTTAAGCAGCATGCTTTTCACCCCCTCATCCAAGTTGCTAATAAAGAAATTGAACAGTGCAGGCCCAATGACTGAGCCCAGGGGGACTCCAATGCTCACATCCCTCCAGGTCAAATACAAGTCATCCACCACCACTCTCTGAGGGCAGCCCCTCGGCCAATTTGCTATCCATTTGACTGTGTAGGCATCAATGAAACAGTCGCCTAGCTTCTTAATCAGAATGGGGTGGAAGATAGTATCAAAGGCCTTCCTGAAGTCCAGAAAGACTACATCCACCGTGACACCTGTGTCCAATGATTTTGTGACCTGATCATACAAGGCAATCAGGTTGGTCTGACAGGACCTGCCCCTAATTAAACCATTACGCTGCTTATCCACTGATAACAGTGGAAAACAGTTTGGAACTGAAGGGTACCTCAAGGCTACAAGACCACTCCTTTGTCATACCTTACAAACATTGTCCAGTGCACACTAATTTCACGTGCATTGACTAAAACTTTATTATTCTGAGAGCAAATCAAAACACAATTTCATTAAAGAAACCAAAAGCTGTTGCATATCTAACTAATCACCTGCATAAGAATTATTTCTTCCCATTACTTCTATACATATAAAGGATTAAGAATATCTCCTACTTGAATTGGATTTTCAAACATGCAAGATGTATGGACTTAAACATTTCCATATCCTGTTCTTTAGTTCTTCTGAGCAATACAATACACAGAGCACAGTACCTATGTCCTAAAAGTTACCAAACTATATTCAGGTGAGCTATTCTTCAGTGCATTCTAAATATCTTTTGGAATCACCCACAACTGCTATTTAATATCTTCATCAGCAATTTAGATGAGGGTGTGGTGACCTCCCACTCCAAGTTTGCAGATGATACCAAATTAAGGGACAAGGTTAATACACCAGAGGGCAGGGAGCAGATACAAGCTGACCTGAACAGGTTAGATCAATGGATGGAATGTAATTGGATGCAATTCAACAAAGATAATTGTAAGGCACTTCACTTAGGAAGGAGGAATCCCCAGCACAGCTACAGGTTGGGAGATGTCCTCCTCAGCAGCTCAGAGGCTGAGAGAGATCTTGGAGTCATAGATGACTCCAAGCAGCTCAGAGATGTCCTCCAAGCAGCTCAGAGGCTGAGAGACATCTTGGAGTCATAGATGACTCCAAGATGAACATGAGCCAGCAGTGTAATGAGCCAATCAACAAAGCCAATTGCACCTTGTCATGTATTAGTAGATGCATGACCAACATATCAAGGAATATGATGCTCCCCCTCTATGCAGCATTAGTCAGGCCGCAGTTAGAGTAGTGTGTCCAGTTTTGGGTGCTGCACTTCAAGAGGGACATGGAAGATCTGGAAAGGGTTCAGAGAAAGGCCACTCACATGATTAGTGTCTCCGTGAAAGACCCTACAAGGAAAGGTTGAGAGATCTGGATCTCTCAGACTATACAAAAGATGGCTGAGGGGTGACTTTGTAGCTGCCTATAAATTTATCAGGGGAGGACAGCAGGGAATTGGGGATGCATTGTTTACCAGATCACCCCAGCGAGTAAATAGGAATAATGGGTGCAAACTAGTGGAGAGTAGATTTAGGTTAGACATTAGGAAGACATTTTTTTAGGATAAGGGTGTCCAGAGTCTGGAATGGACTTCCAAGAGAGGTGGTCCTATCACCTAACTTGAAGGTCTTCAAGATGAGGCTTGACAATCACCTGGCTGGGGTCTTCTTATCTTAGTCCTCTTTCCTGTCAGGGCCTGGGGGGCAGACACGATGATCCATTGGGTCCCTTCCGACTCTATAGTCTATGGAATCTATGAAACTGCAGTTTTTAATTCTGTCATAATGGGATGATTACATAGTAACAGAACACTGCCCCCCCCTTTTTCTTTTTTTTTGAGTAATCCAGTGTTAATGTTGAAACAGGGAAAAGCACTATCCCCTTTGTATAATTACACCTATGAAAATAAAATCTAATAAAAACTGTTAAAGTTCTATGCCCATCTAAGAAATCAGCAGGAATTTTTTTAAGGGATGATATAAACGTTTCATTAATCAGGTCTATTGATTAGTTATTCATAAGTAACTAGAAAGTTAATACCAATCATAACAGAATGAATCAGATTTTTAGAACTCCCATTATTTTTGTCATTCTTAATATCATCAGCTGATTGTTAAGCAGTACTGAGGATATGGCCAATTCATTCAGGTGCTTAAATGGGAGCCACATCCTTGTATCAGATTCCCTTTATAGATGAGTATATTTTAAAATTGCTTGCAATGAAGGGGGCATTTTTTGTAGTTCTATTAAAGCAATAAAAAAAATGTTTGCTTTAATAAATTTGTCAACAATATACAGGATGGAACAACAACTTATATCTACAGGCCAAGCAAATTTGGGGGAATAGTAACAAGGTAGCTTCTCACTTATTTTAAAGTGAAGAGATTGAAGATCTAGCAATCCATACATTTTAGACAGCAGCAAAGTACATAAAATGTCTTTTTTTTATTTGACCATTTTCTTTCACATTGTAAAAAATTTCTCAGGAAGGTACAAATATTCAAAAAACTGGAAGTAGAATTGATCTAAGATATTAGGTTTTCTGTAGTAGCTGTAGTTTAGATAGGTAACAGAACACACATTTGCCCTTTGGTGGGGAGGGGAGGTAAAACTTAGACCAAGTTCTGCCATTTTAAACCAATCTCTGTGTGCTGAACTTCTGCTCTGTAATGTGTATAGGCCAATTTCTGATCACTTAGGGTGCAGACAGAAGTGCCAATGTTTACCCAATCTTGCCCATAAAAATGCCATAAAGTCATTTGAGTAAACACAAGTACATGGCTGCAAAGCACTTTAAAAGGACCCGATTCCACAAAAATATAAACCATATAAACCCGCATTGCATGAGGGCTTAGGTAAAGACATTGCAAAACATAGCGTCTTCCTATTTGCCTTCCAGCTTCTGATCTGTTTTCAGAATGGGAGAGGGCAAAGGGAACATAGGGTGTTCTGTCTGGGTTTTTATCAGCTCCTGCTGGAGGGCAGGGCAGGTGTTTTAGAGCCCCCTGAGGTACTCATTCCCACACCCCCCACCTACCTAGGAACCAACTTTGAACTTCTGTTTAGTCCAGGGGATCGTTTCAGGAAGCATTCCGAGTTGCAGCAGGGAGCTGCATTTCTGTTTGTGCCCTCTACTGATAAAAAGATACTGCCTATGCCTGGTCTTTATATGCCTGTAGAGCAGTTCTCAAAGACTTGGTCTTTATATCTTATTAAATACAATAAATACATAGAAGACTACAAACATCTGTATGGACTTTATTGACCTCAGTATGGTTTATATTTAGAAGATAAGGACCAGCTTTAAAAACCTGATGGATAGCCTAATACATTTCAGAAAACTGAAAGTCTATAATAAAATATTTAAAGAAGGAAATAACTTCACCACTGAAACCAAAAGATGTGCCTTCCTACCAATTCTCTTTAAATCAATTATAACTATGCTAATGTAGTGATTTAAATGGCATCTTCAAAGCCTAGAGTCACCTTTGTTACATTAACTTGGCTATAATTCAAGGTGAAGCCAGGGGGAGAAAAGAATTGTGTATTTTTATTGCTCATTTTATATAGATAATATTTTAAACAGACATGATTTTAAATGGAATTGAACTATGGAAATTATGCTATAGCCATAGCCCACAGAATTCACATCAACTGTAACTATAACATAAAAGGCAGAAAAACCCTGAAATATGGTAAGAAAACAACTTTTTTAAAGCTACCTGAGGCAGTATATTCAAGTTTGCAGGAATCTGAAGCACTTACAAGCTTGAACAACTGCTAAATCTTCTGCAAACAAAGTTGTGCATGATTACCAAAGCAAGAAACAGGTAGACAAACAGATATTGCCCTAACATCCAATCATTGGCAGCTCCTTGCCAGGTTGATTACCTTCCTTTTGGAGGTAGCCATTTGAGCAGTCATTTCAGATGATGGAAATTTCACCCTGAAGCTTGTATTTGTTTCTTGCTCCCAAAATTGTGACCCATGAAGTATGCATTATTTTAAAAAATAAACAAATTTGCACTAAAACTATATGATCATATAGATATTATATTTCACAATGCATACTACAAAACCAAGAGAATCAAAAGAATGTTTATAACATTGCAAGATCTGCACTGAAAATGCTATAATATCATTTCACGCAGAGCAAAGATAAAAGAAAAACTTTCCCTGTAAGTTAGAGAAACTAGATACAGACAAATGCAATTCTTTGAAGTTCATTTTCAGGTCCCTTGTGTATCTGTATACATAAATATTTATAGCTATATAATTTATATATTCCTGTATAAATACCTTACCTTTTCTTCATGTAAATAGTGGGAAAAAATAGGAAAATATAAATGAAATGTTTAATTTTCAGGACACTTAGAAAAATGACTTTCCTTTGGATCTATGGACACTTAGAATTCTTCCATTCAGCATTTGAGAGACAATCCTATTTTTCCTGCAAATCCTTTTTTATGTATTTAAACTACTGTAGTAGCATCTCTGGAAATAAAAGCTTCTAGATCAAGATTTCCTTTGGCGTTTAAAAACATCCCATTTAAAAGGGTAGTTAAGGGTTCAGTGACAACTAAAATACCTGAAAAATATCCCATTGTATCTTTTAGAGAAGCAGTATAACATATGGTTTGTACAGAGCTTTTCTCACCAGCCCAGACTGATGCAAAATTTTGCAGTTAAGAGACAATCTGCTGGCAGAATACTGGAACAAGATTTGCATTACTACAGATTTGTATGCCAAAATAAAAATTATTTAGAACCTTAGAGAATGAGATTTGAAGTTACAGACAACTTTACTTGTACTTAAATTCCATACAGCTACTAGCATTTCTCAGCAAGGAATCATGGAATTATGCATGCAATTCTAATTATTATGAAGATAGCTGTTAGTCTGATTCTCTGCGCACCATGCTAAATAACTACATTTTACTGTTTACTAATAGCTTTTTTCTTTCTTTCTTTTTTTTTTCTTTTCCTTTTTTTTACTGCAAATGGTAAATGTTACTTACTTCATTTATTTCCAAGCACTTCTGAAAACCTCCTATGGAATGCATTTGCATGTCTTGCTTATCTTCATCTTCAGATGAAGACTAGTAGAAAGAACTTAAGGCTTCAACAGGCCTGTGGCACAACAAACAAGCATCACAGTGGGCACATCGACATGAGATGCTTAACCTCACATTAGCATAATTTATTGTGAAGTAAGCATGTGCATCTACACGTGCAAATGCTTATTTTGCAGTAAACTTGCAAATGCTCGGGATTAATAACAGCCCCATAGCTAAGTCCCCCTGCCCTGACTATGCCCCCCTGCCATGGCAGCAGGGAACTCCAAGCCCCCTGCTCCCAGATCACAAACAGGGGCAGGGGCTGGGAGATCCTTATCTCCCAGCCTGAGCTGTGTGGTCACAGGGCTTGGGCTGGGAGATAAGAGTAGCCCAAGCCCTGTGACCATGGGGCCAGTGCTGGGAGCTCCCTGATGGCAGGAGAAGAGGAACCTCTTCCCTACCCAGCTTCACAATCTGGGGAACCTGTTCCTTGACCAGCTCTTCACTCATGGAGTTAGGTGGGAAACAAGCTCCTCAACCCCTGCCCTGCTTGCCCAGGTGGGAACAATCTCCCCCTGCCCTAGCAGCAAGGAGGGTCCAGCCTCCCTGATTGTGATTTCAGAGTGGGGGATGGGAGCTTTTTCCTGGCCCAGTGCTCCCTGCCAGTCCCTGGAGAGCCTGGATTTCCCCCCAGTGGTGGCAGGGGCCCATTGCAAGGCCACTAGGAACTAGGTTCAAATTTTCTCCCTGTCGCATGTGTAGACGCCTGCCCAAATACCCTTACTCTCAAGTAACTTACATGAGAGTCAATTTGGGCCAAAGAAAATGCATGTGTAGATGCATCCAGTATATATTGCACTCAGAATTACAGTGTGTGAGGGTAGCCCAGGAAACTTCATAATAGCCAGTTTGCTCACCATGAATGAGATTCTGCCAGTGGATATTCATGAACAACTCCCATTCCCAGGTACGTGCATATTCAAAGTGCCATTCAACCCAAAATTATTTTCCCATAGTTATAATTTGTAGATTAAAACAGAAATCATTGACACACCTTGGACATTATTAGGAAAAAGAGGGGAAGGGGCAAGAAATGCTTCCACATGTTAAGATGAATGTAGTGCTCCATTGAATAAAGATAGCGGTTTTATGCCTTCCTGTGTCCCAGTTGCCAGTTTTCTTTGTTTTGTTTTGTTTTTCTTATATTCTTGCTAATGTTTTAGGTATAAGCAATATTTTTCCAGGTATTTGAATCCAGTTTGAATTTTTCACAGTTAATTGAAAGGTCAGGCTGTAATTAAAAAGGTGGTTGATATATGACACAAAATAGCTGCTGTTTTCAGCTTGATGTTGCGTCTTCCACAAATCACTTATGCTTGGATCCTGTCAGATTAGACAAAAGAAAATGAAACCATGAACATTTTAATTAAAAATCCATCCTTGCTTACATGTGTGGGTGGTGGGAAGACAGATAGCTAAGGCATTTAAACGCTCTCTCTCACTCACTCTCTTGCCTTCCATAGTGCCCATCACTAGCACAGTTAAACCCTTCCCTGGAACATTAAGGCCATAAGGCAAGGCCCTAGAGAAACAAGAATTTTTAGCCCATCTAATTTTCATAAATAATAAAAAGCAAAACAAAATGAGTTTGGGATCTGGCTGTCCTTTCCATAATGGGTCATCCTTCTTTATTTATGTTTCATTTTTCATTTGCATATTCATTGCTGCTTTCGGTTTCCCAGTCAGCAATCTTACTGCTTATTATCCAGAACAAAGGCATTAAGTGGCAAGTGATGAGGTGTGGCTAGGATTCAGCAAAAGTCTGACTCATTTACTTCTTCCCCACTGTTTAGAGAGTCCCATAGGTTTGAATTTGTTTCTTGTTCATTCGTTTCGCTCCCCTTCCTCGTGCTTTATAACAGGAAAAAAGCTGCCTCAGACAAATGCAGTTAGTTAGTAACCAGTTACATGGTATATTAAATAACTAGTTAACAGACTTCTGAGTTATAAGATGTATTTTTCACACAGTTGAAGAATTGTCTTTGTTTTTCTAGACAGTGCACAAATCGTGTAAAAGAGAATGTGATTAAACAAATACCTTTCAGGACCATTTGCCACCATAACATATTTTATAATTCATCTATTTTGGTGATATCTGCAGCTATACTATTCCTGTAAGGTAGGCTGTAATTTCAATGCGCTACTCATATTTAAATGTTAATGGAGTGAAACTGTTCACATCCATATTTTAACAGGTTTAAGTATGCAGTTCACCTACTTTTGGAAAGAAAGGTTTCTCAAGATGTGAAAAACAAAGTCAATCAAACAAATTCAAGTGAAAAATTAAACAAACTACACATGGATGGGTATTTAAATGGCTATTTTACCGCCTGTGGAATTAATATATGGGTAGGTTAAGACCTGCTATTCACTTCTAACCATTAGCAGTCAAGTGGAAAATTATGAAGCTGGTCATTTTGAGAAATTCCTGAGCTTTGGGGCTAGTTGGTAAATTTTTCCACTCTATAAACACCAGTTTCTGTTTTATTTTATATATATATATATATATATACACACACACACACACACACACACACACACACACACACACACACACAATAAATATATATATACACACACACACACACACACATATACGTACATATACATATATTTGCACACACACATGCAATATATATGCACACACATATACGTGTGTGTATACACAAATATAAATATATGCACACAACACAGGCATGCAGATACACACATATATAACACATTACTTGGTTTACTTAGACAGTCTAAATCAATCAGTGGCAAGAATACCTGCTATAGAGGTCACAATATTTTAAACAAATATGTTGATAATTAGTGCTTGGCTTTCAAACACAATATAATACAGCCATTTATAGCCAACTCCCATGCATATACTGTGAGAGATGTTTCTAGCATCCTAATCAAAATTCGTTTCCCATATTTAACCTTTTCTTCTAGAAAATCCCTGCAATTTAATTTGGATACGTACTCTTTAGCAGTGTGGTATGCAATTATGACACCAGTATTTTAGCTCAAATATTTTAGCATTTAGTTTATTCAGAAGAATACCACAAAGAAATAACATGATAATGAATATACTAGTTTGACGTATTTTAGTTGATGTCTACCAAGTTTACAAAATGTCTTGATATTTTGCATGAAAAATTATTATAACAACACTGAATTGTTCAATGGCTATATTAAGTCAGTATTTTATCTAATATTTTTGTAAGTTCTCCAATTCTACTAGCAACAACATTAAAAGTACCACTATGACATTTATTATCTTCTCTGGCTGTGTCCAAACATGCAGGTGTATACATTTGCAGTGGCACAAATTGCCGCAGTGCACATCTCTGCATGTGTGCTTCATTGCGGGACAAACAGTCCCATAACAAGAAAACTCAGCCAGGGAGAGCTGGAGCCTGGGGCCAGTACTGCTGTTGGCCCTAGCAGTCTTATTAGGTGGCCTGGAGCAACAGGGGCACAAGCTGGGTAGCACAGAGGCCTGGATGGTTGCATAGTGTTGTTCTGGATGGCCTGACCTGTCTATGTCTCAGTACATTTCACC
Organism: Caiman crocodilus; assembly: GCA_030014935.1. NCBI lineage: Eukaryota > Metazoa > Chordata > Crocodylia > Alligatoridae > Caiman > Caiman crocodilus. The sequence goes on from JAGPOW010000229.1 coordinate 3,998,788, forward strand.
ACTTTTTGCGCTTTTTTTGTTTTGCTACTGGAAAATCCCAGTAGCAAATTTTTCCCTCATGCTGCAAATCTGCAGTGTGGGGCACATTTTAATGCCACAGATCACAAAGACCTGCATGTCTGGACGCAGTCTCTTTGGTAGAGCTAATAGTAGATTTTAGATAGCTGAGGTAGATAGCAAAAGAAAAATAAATGACTGAAAACAGCAATGTTGGTGAGACCGATGGAAATAATAAGAAAAACAAAGAGGTCAAGGCACAATATGTTGATGGAAAACAAATTCTATCTGTCAAATCTTCCCAAGTCATGTTCATTGATTATCTGAATGGCAAGCTGAGTGCAGGTCTCCTTAAATTTAAGTATATAAGAACCAATTATCTGAAACACAAACCAGAAGCAGGGGAACTGTTGACATGCAATTTTGCTAAAAAACTTTTGAAACAAAAATAGGTGGCAGTGGTTGACTTTGGAGTTATATTTTACGGAAGCCAGGAAGAGTAGGAGTGTTTTTATTTTTTCTTTTTCCAATCAGCCTCCCTATGCCATGAAATTGGCTCGGCTCTTTATGGCCCTTATTTTCAGGAATGCGAAATGAGGGGTGGCCAACCTGTGGCACTTGTGAGACAAGTGTCATAGGAAGGCTCAGCATGTGGCATTCAAAAACCTGGGGAGAGGATAGATAGTACAGTAGCAGATAGGACAGAGAACAAAAAACAGAGCAGCAAACTAGGCAGGGAACACAACGCAGGAAGAAGAAAGCAAACCGGTAGATAAGGCAGGGAGGAGAACATAGAGTAGCTGATTAGGCAGGGGGAAGGGATTGCAATAGTGCCCAGGGAGGGTGTGGAGTTAATCTGTGGCACACCTGACAAAAAAGGCCCTCCCCCCCAACTAAGCTAACAATCAGTTCTCCTACATCAGCGCAGGTTGAGGTCATTCAGCAATTCACAGAATTAAGAGCTGTTAATAGAAATGGTATTATTTTTTAAATCATGGCAAAATTTGCTTTATAATTAAACTGATCTACTCTCTCTGCCTCCCCACATGCCGTGTGTTACTTGCCAGAGAACAGCCATTTGAAAGCAAAGAGTAGATTGTTTGCGATGGACTCCAAAAGCTGGGGAGGTACACTGACTGCATGTCAATATAGAAATGAATTAAGTAGTAAAACATTCAAAGTAGGCCAGGTGATTATTTAAAGTGTTTTCTTCGCCCAGTTAACTTATAGAGTGAAAACCCTCTCCTTGTCGTCAATGGCAGAGCAAAAGATTTGACACAAACCTACAGCTGCATGAAAGAAGAAGGTTTATATTTAGTAAGCAGGAGGCAGAAAATCATACACTGAAGTCCTTCAATCCAATTCCAACAGCATACAACTAGAAGAAGCAATAAGCAAGCAGTCATCTGGAGAAGGCAATAAAGAACTAAAATGGGTTGGGGAGTGGGGACCTTAAAAAAGTGAAACTAGAGCACAGAGCTGGTAAGTTTGCTGTGCAATAGCTCAGGCATGTTTTAAATTGTGTATACTAGAAGGAATAAAGTTAACATTATTCTGAAAGCAGAATACACCAACCAAAAGATGAGATCAAGCTATGTGGTCCAGTGAACATATAACACAATTGCTGAGGGTGATGAAGAATCTAACAAAGAGAGAAAAATTCAAAGGTGACTTAAAAAATAATAGAAAATGCCAATCCTTTGCCTGTCCAGTGCAAAAGATATATGAGATGTGATTTATAGTCACAAGACCCAGTTAAGGTTGAGAGAGCCTCTACATTCAGTACAGAAATCCAATTTGCCTCTGAGATCCAAAGCTTTGCTATTGGGTATATAATGAGGGACAAATAGCAAGCATATAGAAAAGTGTGGTATTCTTGTTTTTATCGACTAGGAAATGCATTTGGAACTATTGAATGCTTTTTTCTTACAAGAAAAGTTTGGATAATGCTTATTTAGGTCTTTCTCTGACAGGAACAAATTACTGCAGATAGCCCAAAGCAAGAATATTCTCAAAGACGAATGGCACATGGGCCTAGTCTTGAACTCTATAATATGAAAAACAATCGATTGCCAGCTGCCATATTCCACTGCAGGTGTTTTATGGGGGGGGAGGGGAGGTTACCCCTAAAAAATCCTCTGCAACCCATCTGATAGATTTTTTTTCCATGCGTTCCTGAGCTCTACAAAAGACTTTCTATAGGACCTCAGGCAGACTTTCTGTTCGTAGAATTTATTTTGTTCCAATTTTTTTCTCACCGAGCAAGGCTCTAAGATAAAATTATTTATAGTCTGTGAGGCACTTTTATATTATGCTGATGTGAATATCACACAAGAAAATGGAGTGATATCAGAGTTTATAATGGTGAACTTGCTGCTTTTTTTAGGTAGAGGGATTGAATCACCTTTCACATCATTACAACAATGTAACTCCTTCAACTTTGGGTAATGTCACACTCTGTTTCATCAGCTCCAAAGGAGAAAAAAGAACGATTCCTTGATATTTTGACAGTTTTTCAACTAAAATATTTGGACCATATATCTAAAGGTATTTAGATAGCTAACTCCCATTGGTTTTAATGAGCCATAGGCATATAAATATCTCTAAAATGTGGCTCTTTACTTATATAAAGCAACACCTCAGTTTCTTTTTTAAAAATTTTTTTAAACATTGCTTAAATTTAAAATATGTCCCTTTGACTTGTTTCAAATAATGGTCATATATCAATTGGTATATATCAAGGATATAGGATATAATAGACCTATTAATAACATATATTGGATATAACAGTCCTATATCAATAGGTATATCAAGGCTATAAGTCTTATATCAAATCACAAAAACATGCATTTAATATATGGAAAAGACCAGACGATATGCAGGAGCATTTGACTACATATAAGCCAGCATTACTGGTATAATAAATGTGATCATGAAAAAATACGTTTTTCAAGGAAAGTAAGCACATAAAAACACCTCAATATCAGAAGTATACCTACATATCAGAACAGAGAGATGGTCTTGGATATATCGTCTTCATTCAATGGATAGAAATGGCTCAGAATCCATGTCTACTAACAAATCTAATTTTAAAACCCTCAAGGCAAATCAACAAAAGCATATTCATATTTTTAAATAACTTCATCCTTAATTCTCAGTCCTCATAAGTAGTTTTATCTCTCATTATAAATATTGTGAGAATACTCAGTACCTCAAAGGATTGGCTGCGCAAGACTGTCCAGTTAAATCATACCTCCACTGAATAATTATACCCTATTATAATTTTTTTTAATCCAGCATACATTTAGATTATAGAACAATTCTCTGGATGAAAAGTTGCCATTAGAAAGACTCTTATCAGATATTCATTATGTTTACAATAGTAACTATCCTTCCCAACAAAGATTAAAAAATCTGTCTTTATTAGTTAACAGGACACCCTGAAAATAAGAAAATTAACAAGAACTAGCAGGATGCTGCTTGTAGTAACAAATATGATGCATGCTAATATAAGGAGCTTGTCTATGAAAATAAGAAAGCTGAACCAAAGAAGCAACAGCAGAAATCAGAAGGCAAAAACTAATATGAATTATTTTAACTCTGTAGCTGCAGTTGAGATTTAGCAGGGCAAAATGAACTGGTTTGGATTGTGAGGGGAAAAGTAAATCTTAACGTTTATGGTTTAGCTCTCAAACTTCTTGCCTGGAATTTAAACAAGGTACTGTCACCTGATCTTGCATACTTTCAGATTATATAACAACAGCTAAAGGCTATACCAGGATGATAGGAGGTTGAACCTGGAGCTATCTGAGATCCAGATATCCTCAATTGTCTATACTTCATGGAAGAGGCAGACTAAGCCACAGTCAATTGATTCTTCTTAATATTTTCCATCTTCTTTTATCCCCTGTTCTGAATAGACTGGGTGGCATAGGAGCTTATGCTTTGCCAAGCACTTCCATAGCCTCAGGGTGAAGAAGTCAACCTTCTTTCCTGCTCTTCCTTACACAGATTAAACTGTGCTATCTTCTTTTCTAGATCAGAATATCCTACATGTTGTAAAGAAGCAATTTGATATGTTGTGACCAAGTAGGAACATAATGTATGTTCTTACATACAACACCTTTTATTCTCCAAAAACCATCTGTTGGAAACTGTAGTGCATATTGTATAAGAGAAATGTTATAAGAATAGTTTCTACTGGTTAGAGCAAATGTGAAAGTAAAACCTGCATGTGACTCACAGGAGGAGAACAAGGAGTAGTTTGGGCTCCCTCAGTCCTAGAACTCATTGATTACAAGGAAAGATATTTTTAGTCCATTCTGCCTTTCAAAAACATGGTGTGTGTTTTATTCCAGGGTATGTTGTATGTAAGAAAATATAGTACTATCAACTATTATTACTACTACTGAAAAAATAATATAAACTTGAAAAATAGCCATAAAACAACTTGTGAAATTTTAAACAAAATTCAGGAATTTTCCAAAACTAGTTTTTTAATGAACATGTACAAATAATATATATATATATATTCTTCTGGCACTTATCTGCCTACTTTCAATCTGGAAAAAATACAGTTTCACTAGAACTTTTTTTTCCTGACAAAACATTTTTTTGATGAAATTTTCCAACAATCAGTAAAAAATGCTCTTATTTCACCCCAGATTGGCTCCTGGTGCTACAGATGGAAACAGGGTTGGCTGATTCATACGTTTCTTTTTAAAATTGCAGGCTACATCTCAGGCTTCACATCTTCAATTCATTAAATATATAAAATATTTTTAAGATGGGTTGCTTGGCAAAGCCATACTTTAGAAATCCAAGCTATGACAATTCATCACAACTGAGTATTTAGCTTTGGATTGAAGCATTGCTAAATTAGTAGCATAAAAAATGTATTCTTAAACTACCAAACATTACAGAGATCATCTTTAAAAGAATCCTAAAATATCAGGTAGCATTTTTAAATTGGCATGCAATACTTAGGAACATTTTGAAAACTAGGAAAAATGCAGATAATCTTCATTTCAAAATATTCATTTGTAATATTTTCCCAAGTATAAATACACTGATGTTGCTCTCTCTTCTAATACAGAAGTGCTGTGACAATGGTACAATTTGCTCCAATAAGTTACCAAGTAAGGGGATGTAACATTCAACACAATCACCATACTACAGAGTAATGTACCCCAGAATTTATTCTGTAATAAGGAGAGGATATACAATTAACTCTCCCAAGCCAGCTACCCACAGTAGGCACTACTATAGAGTTTGTCCCTAATGTGTGAGAGGAGCTAATTTGCAATGAGCAAATAACTAATAGGCATTTAAATTAACTACAGTGGACTAAGTCACTTTCCAAGCATTACAAGCAACTTTCTTATATAGAAAAGTTACTATACATTTTAAGGGATACATTTTACCTTTGAAATGAGAGTTTTACTAAGTAATAAAGCAATGTATTGTGTATGCATTCCACTTCCAGTATATAATGCAGTAAATTTCTTATATAGTAAGCCTGTCATGTGTTCATACCCTAAGGCTATTGACACGTATATTATTAAACATTTTTAAAGTGGTGGAGAGACTCGTTGTATAAGAGCATTCATCAGAAGAACAGAGATAATATTTAGTCTTCCAACTTCAGCTGTTAATAGATGTTTCATTTGGCACAGGCCTGAAAAATCCAGGGTTTGACCCAGACTGAAACAAGTATGGCATAGTTATTTAAACATGTTGACCTTCCAAACTGTACTGCTAGTCTTCCACTAACATGTGGACAACAAGATCACACAGCCTGACTAGCTTGTCCCAGGAAAAAGTGCAATACAACCATAGAATAATAGAGCACTAGGGCTAGAAAGGGGCCATCAGAAGTAATCTAGTCCAACCCCCTGCCTAAGGTAAGATTAACCCTAGCCACACCATTCCTATACAAACCGTAATCTAAATACTGTATAAGACTACCATCAACCCTGACAGAACACAGACCTAACATCCTAAAGATGTATCTAGCCGTGTCCCAAGAAAAAGCATTAGTATATTTTTTTCAGTACACTTGGAGCAAAACAATGGATTTCTATGTCTGTAGGATTCCCGGACAAAAGACTTTCTCCTGGGACATTTATGAAGTCTATTTGCAGCCTTTGTCCCTGATATCAAAGATTTTCACAGAAATCATAGAAAATTAGGGTTGGAAGTGAGCTCAGAAGTTCATCAAATCTAACCCCTCACTTAAGCAGGACCAACTCTGACTATATTATGTCAGCCAAGGCTTTGTCTAACCAGGTCTTAAAAAACTCTCTGGGTAGCCTGATCCAGGGCTTTATTAGCCTCCACATGAGAGAAAAAAAAAAAAAAACAAAAACTTTTTTATACCTAATTCTAACTTCCCTTGCTGAAATTTGAGACCATTGCTTCTTGGTTCTGTTACTTGCCACCACTGGGGACAGTCTAGCATCATCTTCTTTGGAACCACCCTTCAGGTAGTTGAAGGCTGCCATTAAATCCCCCTCAGACTTCTGTACTCCAAACTAAATAAACCCAGTTCCTCAGCCTTTCCTTATAAGTCATGCTTCTCAGCCATCTAACCATTTTCATTGCTCTCCACTGGACTTTCTTCAATTAATCCATATCCTTTTTGTAGTGGGGGGCCTCAAAACTGGGCACAGTACTCCAGATGTGGCTTCATCAGTGTCAGAAGGGAATAATCACTTCCCTCAGTCTGCTGGCAACACTCCTACTAATGCAGCCTAGTATGCAATAAGAACACAGTGTTGGCTTTGTAACAAGGACAATGTTGGCTCATATTCAACTTACTGTCCACTGTAACCCCAAGGTCTTTTTCTGCAGAGCTGCTGCTTAGCCAGTCAGTCCACAGCCTATACCGGTGCATGGAATTGTTCTATCCTAAGTTCAGGAGGCTGAACTTCTCCTTACTGAACCTCATTAGATTTGTTTTGGTCCAATCATCCATTTTGTCTAGGTCTCTTATTCCTAACCCTACCCTCCAGAGTATCTGCTACCCCCCCGCAGCTTGGTGTCATTCACAAATTTGCTGACTGTATACTTCATCACATATTCCAGATTGTTGTTGAAGATATTGAACAAAACTGGTTCCAGGACTGACCCCTAGGGCACTCCACTTGATACTGGTTTCCAGCTATCCACCTTATAGTCCCATCATCCAAACCAATTTTACTTCCAAAAATGTTGCAGAAACTGTATCAAAAGCCTTGCTGAAATCAAGGTATGTTCCATCCAGTGGTCTCTTCGCAACCCACAGAGCAAGTGTTTTCATCATAGAAGGCAATCAGGTTGGTCAGGCATTACTTGCTTTTGGTGAATCTATGCTGATTGTTTCTAATCACCTCCTTTTCCTTCAAGTGTTTAGAAGTGGATTCCTTGAGGACTCGATCCATGATCTTTCCAGGGACTGAGGTGAGGCTCAGCAGTCTGTAGTTCCCTGAATCCTCCTTCTCCCCTTCTTAAAAATGGACACTAAATTTCATCTTTTCTAATCAACTGGGACATCCCCTAATCATGATAAGTTTTCAAAGATAATGGCCAGTGGCTCTGCAATCACAATAGCCAAGTCCCTCATCATAATTGGGTGCATCCCATCTTGTCCCATGGATCTGTGCACATCCAGGTTTTCTAAATAGTCCCTACCCTGTTCTTTCACCACTGTCAGCTGCTCACCTCCTCCCCATACTGTGCTGCCAGGTGCAGTAGTCTGATAGCTGACCTTCCCTGTGAAGACTGAGGTAAAAAAAGCATTGAGTACTTCATCCTTCTTCACATCATCAGTTACTAGGTTTCTTCCCCTATTCAGTAAGGGACCCACATTTTCCTTGATCTTCTCCTTGTTGTGACATACTTGTAGATACCCTTCTAGTTACCCTTCACATCCCTTGCTAGAAATAATTTCATTTGTACATCAGTCTTCATGATTTCATCCCTGAAATGCCTGAGCAGTACTTCTCCCAGTTTGTCCAAATTTCCACTTCTTGGAAGCTTCCTTTTTGAGTTCTCTCTCATTGAAGAGTTCCCTGCCAAGCCAAGCAGTTCTTCTGCCATATTTCTGGTCTTTTTGTGCATCAGTCTGCTTTGTTCCTGCACCCTTAGTAAAGTTTCTTTGGGTGCATCTGTGTGTGCATTTAAGTGAAACTAAATTTACTGTGCATTCAGCTAATGCACAGTAAGTGATTTTTGGCAGGTGTCTACATGTGCAGAAACTTTACACCAAATCTAGTGCCAAATCCATCCAGCCCTGCCATGTGCAACTGTGGCCACTAGGGGAGCTCCAGCCTCTGGTCACATGGCTGCCAGCACTTGGCAGGCATGTTGAAGCCAGACCCAGATGCCAGCACTTGGCCAGTGGCACACTGGATGCTGGACACAGGCAGCCTGCCTCTTTCACCCACTTCCTAGGGAGGGACAAACCATGTTGCTAGGAACACCTGCTGCCATGGTTCCAAATCCCACTCCCCACCTCTCTCCCTGCAGGCCAATCAGTTTGCTATACTACCACCCAGCCCATGGCACCTGAGGTTCCTGGACAACTGTGGCAAGGGGTTGTCTGTACCCCCACCCTCCTCTCTGGGGAGGCACCCCAGGGCTGCCCCCTGACACCACCTCTGCACCCTGAGCATGCCTGTCTTCCATGTGCCCTGGGTAGTGCACAATGAGCTGTTTGTGTAGGCTAAGGGGTGCATGAACTATTATGCCCTGCTGATGATGATTCTCCTGGGGTCCCGGGCACACCTGTGCTCCTGGTTTGGGACCCTAAGCTATGGTGGTGTGGCGATAAGCCTGGGCTGCCATAGAGGGATGCCTGAGGCAGCAGTATATGTCCCTGCCCCTGCTGCTGACATCAATTCATGCCTTGAGTTGTAAGAGGCCCATGCCCACCCAGCTGTGCCCAGTGTCCTCAGCCCTTGAGCTGCTTAATCAAGTTCTAAATTGTGTCTTGCCTCTGCATGATGTGGGGGACAGTGAAGGCCCTGCCTCTAATGCAGGACTTAGCATGTGTACAGGTCTGGCAAGGCTGGTGGCTCAGCGTGGACCTCCCCATTAGCAATGCCATCCAGCTGTGCCCAGCATCCTCAGCCCATGATGGTGGAGCAGTGCCCAGCCAGGGGCCCCACTGAGGAGGGACTGGCACTGCTGACAGCCAACAGTGTCATGGCTGGCTGCTCCTCATGGTGGGGTCTGGGAGTGTGCAGCAGGTGAGGCATCTGCTGGCCAAGTCTCCTCAAGCTGCTAGTGGCTGCAGCAGCTGAGGAGGTGGGCAGGATGGGGCACTGAACAACCAAGGGCCCTCCTTTGGGGAGATGTCACCACTGGAGGAGTCAGGGCGGGGTAGGGGCTTAGTCAGGCTGCCTGTTAGTGAACACTTCAGGGTTGTGGCCTGTGTCACGGGGCACCAAAATGTTGGTCAGGCCCCACATAAAGGAAATGGTTTTGTAGGTACAACTGAATCAATGACTGTGGTTTGTCACAGCTCCCCATCCCCCAATGCTCACAAGGTCTTGATCTTTATGCAGGACTGCCATGCCACCTGGGACTGCCCTTGCTCAAGCATCCCACCTCATAAATATGGGTGTTTGAGTGTCCCCCCCCCATGAGTAAACTGCCTTTGGACCTCTGCATCCCCCAGAGGGCCATGAGGTCACCAATCTCCTCCTGGTTCTAGTTGGGGCCCCAGGTGGAAGGCTTAGGCATGTGCTTGCAGGCACAGCCAGTCCCCAATGGGAAGGATGGGGATGATATGATTCTGTGTCCCATCCTGGCTTAGGCAAGTGCTTGTGGACAGGGACAGCCCTTTGATGTGGAGGGTTGGGAAAACATGATGGTGTGTCCCACACTAGCTCTCTGGGCCCCTCCACAGCTGCCCCTGTGTGGCCAGCCCTTCACAGAAGCCAGAAGAGGGGCATGGACAGGTACTTGGAGACATATGACAGAGACACTTCACTAGATGACCTGCAAGGACAGGAGACAGTACTGGGGGTGAGTAGCAGCAGGGAGAAGGTACTGGCCCTGCTGCCAGAGGCAGCAGCTCTGGGGAGATAGTAGAGCTGGGCAGGAGGTGCAGCAGACTGCAGCCCTTTGCAACACTCACCTGTGGCCAAGCAGCAGTTCTGCAGAGGCAGCCTGGATCCTGCCCATGGGGTACACAGAACCTGCAGTGGTCCAGCATCCTGGTGTGGGTGCCCCAAGACACAAAATAGCTGCTGTTTTTTCTAGCTTTCAGCCAAGTGCTGCCACAGAGCAGCCCAGCCCTGGGCCAAGAAAGGCGCCTAGCCAGAAGCCCTGGGGCTGGACTCAAGGCAGTCTCATAGTGGCTAGGCAGCCCTGGCATTAAAGTTATTGCTGGGTTGCAGGTACATGTGCATTACTGCACTTTAACTGATCACAGCTAAATTTAAGTGCAATTAGCCATTTTTACTGTGCAGTAAGGACATGCACATGTAGACACATGCCTGTACAGCACAGTAAAACTAGGATAATGTGCATTAATGCATCTTGTGTAGACACGTCCTTTAAAGTACAGCCATGTCTCTTGGACTCCATATATTGCATCTAAAAGTTGTTTAGCTCCCTCTTATAATGGAATGTAGTAGATGAACGAAACAGTTGCAGCAGATAAATTGTAAAGCAGTGTAATTTTAAAAGCACTTTAACAGCACATCTGTCTTGTTTCATATAATGAGGTCTGCATTGTTATAATGGTATCTATTTCTATGAAGTTCAAGAAACATAAGTCAGAAAATCACTTATGATCACAGCTGCTGGCAAAAAAAAATAAAATACATAGAATAAGTAAACAATACAGCGGGCGAGGGGGAAGTGGCTATAGAACATGCCAACTGTGACAAATAAAGAAAGAAGCTCAACAAAAAATAGTAAAACATATTGGAAAAGTTTGACATAATATGAATATTATAGTTCATTGGAAATGTGTTTAGCTCAGGTTTATAGGATCTCCCTCACTTCTGCCCTCTTTCTAGATTATTTAACTCATCTTGAGCTTAGCCAAATGAAGGGCTGAATTTTGCAATTCAGTGGTCAAACTAGCCAATATTTGCCAACTATTAGGATGTCTATACATGTGCTCTGACAGATTTGAATTAGACTGTTTTGGGGCAGACTTGTTTAATCTAGTCTGCTGGAACATTCTAACTAGAAGGCTCCAGCATACCTAATCATCACATGTATTCAGTGTCCCACATTTCAAATTGGTGGCAGGCATCCTTTAAGTAAAACTCTTTGAGCTTTGGTTAAAGCACCCTGGTGGCCATTTTGAAATGTGGGACACTGAATACACGATGCTGAGTTGTTTTAATTAGAGTGGCTGTCTGCAAATCGTTCTAATTATTTCACCCCTCCCTCCCCACCCAAAAGCACATGCATAGACACTCTTAATGACCATACAAACTCATCTCAGTTTGGGCACTTGCTTTTAGGAATCTGCAACATGTACCCTTCTTAAAGTATTTTTATTTGACAAGCTGCAGGAAGCATCAGGAGAAAGGAATCTACAATAGCAATGCCCCTCCCCCAACTAGAAAAAAATCCCTTCAGAAGTATTTACTCTGATCTAAAAATGTATTTTTTTCCCAGAAATATTGATGGTGTATAGAAAAACAGAGAAAAAAAATATTTTCTGACTTTCCTCCTCCCCACTCCAAAAATATTGGTAAAAATTGACATATCCGTAGTAGGTACGTACAGTTTAATGTAAAGTAGCACTTACATTTTACCAAATAATTTAGTTATTATATATAATCACTTTCTCACTCTCTCTCGCTTTTGAATATTTACAAGTAGTATTAAAACAGGAGCTTCACCAAGGTACTTAATTTTTTGTTTGTTTGTTTGCTATTGTTTTCATTTGATATATCTGTTAAATAGGAAAATAATATCAACTGATAAAAACACAAAACATTAATATTGTGGACTTGTAAGCATTTTTTTTATCTACAAAGCTCAAAAATAGTACATAAATAGAGTTACAAGGCAGATACAGAAGAAACTCACTTTACTAGAGAAAAAAGTCTTAGAACAATTTGATGCGTTTTCATTTTCACATTGTTATCATAGTATAATATTAAACACTCACAATAAATTTGGGGATATATCCAAACTTTATCCCTAACGCCAGACTCTTTATTACTTCATGTTCATCATGTATGAAGCATGATAATTGTAGGCAACACTAGCTATCCTATATAATCCTAGCAAACAGTTTATTGACTAATATAATCTTGTAAATGCTAGCATAGTGGAAGTTTTCCCTTGTCCTTATCAGAATCTGTTATTGAAATATCCACATATCTAATCCTGAACTTTCCAGTGACCTGTATACATTTCTTTGAATTGAAAATTTGCACAAAATGAAACAAACATGTTACCTCTTTCATATCTTAATCAGTTTCTTGATTTGGGGGTGCATATTTTCTAATGTTGACTGGTTTCTTTCACATGCTGCAGAAGATGGAGGAATCTAAAACAGGAGGAAAAAAAAAGATGTCAAAGATTATGTAGTTCAAAAGCTTTTTTGAAGATTCCCAGACTACTCTTCTAGACCAAAGAGCTGAAGATGTTCTGATATTCTGCAGGATTTGTAAGTACTTCTTATTGCCCATGTTAAGGGTAAGTACAAACATTCACAGCTCCTGGCTTCAATTTAGGTGATTTACTATACTAAACTGAAACTGGGAGAGGCATATGCAGATGTTTGCTACTGCTGGGAGTGGTGCAGACAGCTTGAGTTAAGTAACTTGGGGAGGGACAGGAAGGGACTGGTGGATCCAGGCAGGTGGGGTAAGGAGGTGCGTGGGGCCTGGGGTACAGGAGGAGGGTCGAGTTGATTTAAATGTAATGCTTGTACATATCCAAAAATTCATTATTTGTGTAGCCATCAAATGCAACAACAACGCTGTTTTCATCAATATTACTGCCTAGCCTTGAACTTTGAATCCAGAAGGTTTGCAGCACTAAATATTGGTTGGTAGCAAAATATTTTTTTCGTAACAGTCTCATCACCTATTCTTAACATTCATAATCATATATTCCTCACTTGAGTAGAGGTTCACATAGATTCTGCAAAACAAGATACTTTGTTCTGGCTGTAAATTGAGGAAGGTCTTAAGGAACATTGATTCAGAAGAGAATGCAGATGAATGCCAACTGGCTATAGCCTTTTCAGTGTCCAGCAATTGAACCCAAATGACATCCCCCATCAACTAAAGTTTATTATCCACCTTAACATTTTCAGTTACCACTATTTCTTGAAGGGTGTATTTTAATAGCTTTGAAGTTACCTTACCATACTTGTTTTTGTTGAAAACTCCAGTTTTACCATGTTATTGTTATACTGCTTTTCTTTCTGTTTTCCTTTAAAATTGCAGCTATGGTAATAGTACTTATATGATATTTTAGATTTTTTTTATTTTTTTTGCTTTTTATAGATCTTCCCCAGCATGCCTAGATTCATGAAATCATGAAGTAGCAGGTTTAGCCTACAGGAAGCACATGTTATTGCAGAAATGTGAATACCTGCTCATTTATTGCAGAGATATGAATGCTGCTTTTATATTACTGACATTGTTAACAGAGCAAATGCTTTCCTACTTTCAATCGTCTTCACATATTTCAATACTAATATGCTCTGTAGTGTGCCTGTTCTCTCCTGTTTCAATGCTCTCATAAAAAATTAGTTGAGGTGGTGTTATCATAAAGCTTATGATTCATTCCCCTCATGCATTTGTCTATCCAACTGTAAGTATTGCCAGACAAAGTGCTTATTGATTTTTTCTTGCATAGTTTGCATTATATGATCACATTCTGACTGTAGAAAAGAAAGTCTGCTGGGCAAGTGGTATGATAGTCTTAACAGTTTAAATGCTGCCTGCCAATAATTATATTCAGTGACTGATAACATGGTTCAACAAACTTATATAGCTCCTACAAGCACTTGGAACTCATTGCTGGAAGTCTTTTTTATGTAGCTGGCAGAGCTGTTTGTTATTTTTCTACTGATTGAAAACAGTGTGCAGTGCTTCCAGAGGGTGATGTCACTGAATCATCAGCACTTCTGGATCAAGAATATATGCTTCAAGTATACCCTTTGCCAGTGTCATCTATGTCATGCTCCTCTCTTGACCTTTACTGATCATTTCTTCACTTTTTAATCTCTGTGGGATATTTCATATGTATGTTAGAATGTGCTGGTACCAGTTGGAAATGCATATTTCATTTGGTAGTATTTTCAAAATATTTTTTGTCTGACTGCTCTTCAGTTTGGTGTTGCTTTCATATGTTAAACAATAGCTGTGCCATTTTTGCTGAGGGGAAAGAAGAAAACAGAGTGCCTCTCTTCTGGGCACCAGTTCCCCCTATAGATCTTAGAGTCAGACTCAAAGAAAGGACCCATTCCAGTCTCTCAATATTGTCTTCTGGGGCCTTATAGACCAAGGTTACCTGCTATCTGCATAAATTATTCTATATAGGCAGGCAGGAAGCAGACTATGGGTGGTATCACCCATTTAACTTACTAAGTGGAGTGAAAATGAGCAAATGCACGTTCAAGCAGTTTGGTACATGTTAAGCACTATTGTGATATTGCAAAGTTACTCTCTTTCCGGTAAGAATTACACTGAGACTGTATCAGGTAGCTAACTTTAATATATTACTTTAATATGTTACAACATTCCAATGTTTTGTAACTGATGCAAGTGAACATGTGACTATAGTCTATTTATCCTCCTTCAGAACAGAAGGTAGCAACCTCTAAGTCCACTGAGAAAAGTGGTTTCTGGGATGTGTTGGCTGTTCACAGGGATTAGCAGGCAAACAATAGCTTTAGGGTTACAACGTTTCTATCCTGCTCACACTGTCCAATGTCAAACTCTACCTCCTTGACAAAAGTTAAGAGAAGCAGGCAGGAAGTAAAGACAGAAAGCACTGTATTGACTTGGCTTGATATTCATCAGGGGATTCATAGACATATACAGACAGAAAATAGGAATTGCAATCGTCTACTATTATATGTTTTGCTATAAAGTAAGCTTCTTTTAAAATATTAAGTTATTAGAAATCATTTGTAAGCACTGAAGCACTACACTAATAAGAACATTGTAAACATGGCACTGGAATTCTTCCATGAAGAGGAAACATTCCACCTTAATGTTTCTTTTCAACTTTTCCCCAAATTGCCATATTAGACTGTCCCAGGTACATGATAAGAAAGAGGTGGAAGACCTCTCCCATGGCATGGGTTATGGCAGGGACAGCCTGCCACAACAACAAAAAGAAAAGCCCTGAGAACTGGGCAAACTTACCACCCCCAGGTGCAGCCAGGCCAGATGAGCCAAAGAGGGGCAGAGCATCCGCGTGGTTCAACAGCCACTTTTTACTGCAACTAGAGCTGGTGTGGCCCAATGAAATCATGAAAGAATGCCACCTGACTGGGATAAAAGCTATTGGCAGGGAATCAGCTTGGGCAATGCAGCAAGGAGGTAGCTGTAAGATCATCCCCTGAGTCGAGCAGGGGCCTCCCGACATCTACAAGAAGAGGCTGAAGAGGATCCCAGAAGAGGAGTCCAGGCCATAATTAAAAGGGATATGTCACCATGGAAAGTAAAGGAGTCAGTCTGGAGGATGATGCCAACGGACAGTAAAGCCATTGGACACAAAACTCATGAGTGGGGAGTAGTCTGAGGACCCTTCTTGGAGTTTCAGTTATCTGTTTATCTTCATTTCACTTTGAAGCCCTGGAGTCAGGAGAAAGACCACAGGACAGATGTTGAGGGTCGAGCAGGCTGGGGCTGCTCAGGGGATGCCAGCACTGATAGGCCAGACCCATCATAAGGGCCTTCTCACTACCCCAAGTACACCTGTACGGTGGGGAGGAAAACTGTTGCAAACACCAAGAGCTAGAAAGGCAGAGAGGGAGTGGGACATGACACCTAAGCGAAGTTGAACTGTCCATCATTCAGCTGTCCCAATAGGCTGGCACATGGCTTGAGTATAGAGGAGGTGGAGCCCCAGCAAAGCCCACTAGTGATGACACCTGGCGTGTTCCCCATTGTGGAAAGGAATCCTACTACCAGACATAATATCTAAGACATAGGAGGTGAGTATTGGGGTATCCTTTGGGGAGAATGCAACCACGCATTGCGGCAGCAGAAGCAGCCTCCATGGCAGACTCCTAGCTGCCACTCCAGAGCTTCACAAGAGAGACTTCATGAAACCAGGTGGGTACAAACTGGTGCATTGGCTGGGAACCCTCAAAGAGACCCAGATGAAAACAACAGCATCATGATGCAATCAGCTGTGATGGCCACTCCTGATATGTTAGGACAGAATTTGCAGACCCTCACCCAAATCATTGACATGCAACAGCAGATGATGGCCTGTCAACAAGACTGGTTACAACATAGCCTGGTCTCTTTTATGATGCTCAGAATGACCCGGTAGGATGATCTGGAGGCCAATATTGAGGCTTTTCAATGCCATGTCGTCATGACCCAGTTGGACAAGGGTTACTGGACTAGCCAGCTAGGCACACTAGTGGTAAGTAATGAGCACACAGCAAATAGGGCCCTAACCTGAGATGAGGCCAGAGATTATGAGCGAGTCGACACCAACATTTTATATGAGTTCAGAATTAACCCTGAGTATTACAGGAAGCAGTTCCAAGCTAAAAGGGCCAGGATGAGAGGTGGCATGAATCCTGCTTCAACTCCTTCATGACCTCATGAATAAATGGGTGAGTCCCACCATCTGTGACAAACACATGCTGGTGGAACAGATCCTCCTTAAGCAATTCCAGAGCAACTTGGAGGAGGGCACACAGCAGTAGGTCCAACAGCATTCGCTACATACATGTGAGGAGATCTTGACGTTGGCCAAGGCCTTTGCAGCATCAGAGGAAGGGTAAGGTTGAGAGAGGGCTATGCCAAACCCAGGAACCACAAACCCAAAAGAAGTAGAATGGAGATGGCCCCTCAACAAGGGCAGATCAAAGGACAATCTGCTTCTAGTGCGGCACTTCCCCCACTCCACTCAGGCACTCCCTTGAGAATGATAGAGGCCTGACAGCCTTCTTCAAGGCCAGGGAGAATGATGGAAAGAACCAGATGTAGTGGAAGCAATGGACTTCAGTTATGCGACGTAGGGACATAGCACCACCTGGAATTGCCCAGTTGTGAAGGCCTGGGGGGAGGGGGCTGCCTCATTCAAGCCACAATAGATTCGGGATGCACCCAGTCCCTGGTGAAAGCAGACTTTGTCTCTCGACAGGCTACTTGCAAAGCTTCTCCAGTAAGGATGTCCTGCCTCCATGGGTTTGGTTCTGAGTGATAAAGCACCACAAGGACCTGCTGGTTGGGGTTGCACCCCAACTGGCATTCAATATGCTTCTTGGCCAGGACTGGAATCTGATTTCTGACATGCTGGATCAAGTCTATAATGCTGAGACTAAATGATGCCGCCTTAGGGGCAGCAAGGGATGTTTCAGAGAGCTCAAAGATAGCAAGGGGTCAACAAACAATGATGACAAAGTGGACCTATGTGACATGGAATTGTGCACTGAGACACCCAAGAAGAGGATGAAGAACTCCTGGCAATCCAAGCTAGGACAACTGACGCAGGGGAAGACCAGCCTGGACCATCAGCCAGAGCCCTACAGTACAAGGTAAAGAACCAGTTATTATACAGGGGCTAAGGCTGGGATGCAGCCAGGGCAGGAAGATACACAGTTGGTGGTACCCACCCAGTTCAGCCAGCTAGTATGGCAAATAGCTCACATGAACCCCAAAAGGGGTGGACCACCTTTACTGAAGGCAAGATGGAAGACCTCAGACCAAAAAGCATGGCCAGAAGGAAGCTCAAACCCATAACAGAATATCAAGTCTGAGTAGATGAGGAATTATCAGCACACCAGTAGGCTGAAATGAGGGCAATCGTACAGGACTTCAAGGATGTCATCTGTGAAGAGCTGGGATGGGTTTGAGGAGCCCACCATACAATAAACATACCCCCAGGAGCAGTGATATGGGGGAAGTGGCACCTGATGCCTCACCATCTCCTCAGGAAGATTTGGGATGAGGTTAGAATGCTAGAACAAGGGGTGATAAAATCATCCAGGCACCCATGGCGGAGACCACTAGTCCTGGTCCCAAAACCAGACAGGACCCTTCAACTGTGTGGATTATCGGTGCTTGAATGAGATGGTGGTCTTCAATGCCTTTCTGATGCCTCATATGACTGAGCTAATAGAATGCACCTGCAGTGCGCACTACATTATGACACTGGATCCAGCCAAAGGGTACTGGCAAATATCCATGGCATGTGGGTGCCATGGGTGAAGACTGGGTGAAGACAGCCTTCAGGACTCCGTGGAGCATCTATACATTTGTTTGGATGCTGTTTGGGCTTCACAGAGCTGCTGCAACATTCTAGAGTCTAATGGACCAAATTCCGTCCCTGCTTGCCAGCTATGCCTCAACTTATATTAACATTATTGTAGTGCAAACTTAAGACCAACATAAGAAGGTGCTATGGGTGGTGCTGTCAGAACTGAGGAAGGTCAGGATTATGGCCAGTCCATGGAAATGTGCACTCACTAGGAGAGACAAAATATCTGGGGTTCCTGGTAGGGCTCGGAACCATCAGGCCACTGGCCAACAAGGTGGAGGCTATTCATGGGTTTTTGATACCCCAGAATAACAAGCAGCTCAGGTTCTTCCTAGAATTGACTAATTACTACCACCAGTTCATGCCCCACTTCTCAGAAATGGCAGCCCCTCTTATGGGAGCCTTGAAAGGCTGGTGGTCAGGGCCCATTGAATGGACCACAGAGATGACATGCAATTTTGAGCTACTAAAGAAAGCCCCATGTGAAGACATTTTGATACATACATCAGATTTTCACAAACCTTCTGTTTTGCAGATGGATGCATCCAAAATGGTGATAGGAACAGTAGTGATCCAAGAGGATGCCAGCATGGAAAGGCTCGTGGCATACACAAGCTGAAAGCTGCTCCTAACAGAAACCCAGTATGCCATGATAGAACAGGAGTGTCTAGCAATCTGGTGAGCCGTGGAGCACTTTCATTATTATTTGATGGGAAGCGAATTTACTTTAATCGTGGATCATACCCTGCTATAGTGGTTAAGCAGAGCCAAAACTGACAACACCAAAATAACCAGTTGGCTCTGGGCCTGCTACCCTTTAGATTCCAGATAATACACTGCCTGGGAAGAGC
Organism: Caiman crocodilus; assembly: GCA_030014935.1. Taxonomy (NCBI): domain Eukaryota; kingdom Metazoa; phylum Chordata; order Crocodylia; family Alligatoridae; genus Caiman; species Caiman crocodilus. Next base: position 4,018,062 of record JAGPOW010000229.1, read on the forward strand.
TAACACCTTGGCGGTTTTCTTGACTAGGTGCAAGAGTGAAGCCAGACCAGCAAATACAATGAACCAAGATTTGGTAATATTTACACTGGAAGGTAGGAGACCAGGATAGAAAACAGAAGCATCCCAAGGCATCTTGAGTGTGGGGGGGGTTGTGTCCTAGGAACAATAAGCTTCACCTTCAGCTTCTACAACCACAGTCTGGTCTTTATTGAGAGAGGCAGTGGCCTGCTGTGAAGAAATGGCCTCCACCTCACTGCACTGAGGAGGAGGCTATTAGCCAGACTGGCTGACCTGCTCAACCGGACTTTAAACTAAGCTAGCCAGGGGATGGGTGGATAACCACCAGTGCAAGTCCATTAGGCAACTACTGCATAACCAGCAGGTTAGGGCACCCAAGGGAACCCATACCTACCCCAGCCCTGGAACGGTGTCTGCCTGGGAGTGCGAGGAAGGCTAGGGCTTCCAATAGTACAATTATATAACTGTACACCAATGCCAGGAGCCAGTCAGGAAACAAACAGGAGGAACTGGTCCTCTTGCTAAACAGTAAAGACTACGATTTCATAGGTATAACAGAGACCTATGACTAGGCCACAGGTACAGATGGCTATACCTTGTACAGGATAGATTTTGCAGATAGAATGGCTTAGAGTGTAGTTCTATATGTCAAGAAAAGCCTCACATCCCTGCAAATTGATACTGGTACCCAGGGAGGGTGAATGGAATCCCTCTGGGTTAAAATACATGAGGAACATAAGCACAGAGGACACCATGGTAAGAGTCTACTACAGACCTCCTAACCAGAAACAAGAGCTGGATGAGGAATTCTCCCGGGAATTGGCTAAGGCTGCATGCTCTTGTTGCAAGGTTTCATGGGAGACTTTACTACCCAGACATCTTGTGTGAAGATCACTTAGCCAAATCTGAGTGGTCACAAAGCTCCTCTCACATGCATGGATGAGTAGTCCTCTCACATGCATTGGAGAGTAGTCCTCTCACATGCATGGATGAGCTCTACTTGACTTAAGAAGTCTGTGGGCTGAAAAGAAGTAAAGTGTTACTGGACCTGGTACTGGCTAAAGGGGAAGATTTAGTCAGTGACTTAGGAATTGATGGAAAGCTGGGTGATAGTGACCACGAGCTGATCACCTTAACTATCCATCTCAAAGCTGGCAAGTCACTCAGCAATACAGAAGTCCTTGCCTTTAGGAAAGCTGACCTTGACAAGCTCAGGAGGCTCATTGTCAAAGCCCTAAGGGACCATGACTTGACAAGAAGAGGAGTCCAAGAGGAGTGGTTGCTCCTCAAGGGAGCAATCCTGACGGCACAAGGGATAGCCATCCCATCTAGGAGAAAGGGTAGCAAAAGGGCACAGCAACCCCCTTGGCTCAACAGGGAACTTGGGAGCCTAAAAAGAGAGACTTATAAAGGATGGAAAGCTGAAATCACCACCAAGGAGGAGTACTCAGCACTGGTCCATACCTTCAGGGAGCGAATCAGGAAAGCCAAGGCTGCAACCGAATTTCATCTGGCTTCACATATGAAGGATAATAAGTCTTTTCTCAGATATGTAGGGAGTTGGAAAGAAAGCAAGGGTAACAATAGACCCCAGCTGAACCAAATGAGACAACTGATAACTGACACCCAGGAAAAAGCCAACCTGCTTAATGGGTACTTCAAGTCAGTCTTTCATCAGCCCAAAGGAATCTCCCTGCCTAGCAAGATATAGGACAGCCAGGGTGAGGGCATATTTACACCCAGCATCAGTGCAAACCTTTTAAAGGAACACTTTGAGAGGCTGGACACCGTCAAGTCAGCTGGTCCTGACAGATTACACCCTAGAGTACTCAAGAAGCTGGCAGGTGTCATAGCCCAACCGTTGGCAAAAATATTTAAAAATTCATGGTGCTCAGGTGAAGTACCTGAAGACTGGAAGAAGGCCAATGTGGTACCTATCTTCAAGAAAGGGTTGAAGGTAGATCCCAGGAATTACAGACCAATCTGCTTGACCTCAATCCCCAGTAAGATTCTGGAGAAAATTATCAAAGAGACCCTTCTTTATAAGCTGGCTGAAGGCAACATCCTGAGGGACAGCAGGTGCAGGTTTTTTGTGGGTAGGTCTTGCATGACCAATCTCATTGCCTTCTATGACCAGGTGACATATCACCTGGACAAGGGAGAAGAGATTGACATCATATATCTGGACTTGAAAAAAGTCTTTGATCTGGTGTCCTATGATCTCCTCATGGAAAAATTGGCCAGCTTCAGCCTCAGCTACACCATAGTTCGATGGCTGGGAAATTGACTCTGAGGCCAGACCCAGAGAGTAGTGGTTGATGAAAGTGAATCATTATGGTGCTCCATGACCTGTGGCATCCCCCAAGGCTCTGTCCTTGGACCGGTTGTCTTTAACATCTTTATCAATGATGTGGACATTGGTGTCAGAAGTTCACTGGCTAAGTTTGCCGATGACACTAAACTTTGGGACATAGCATCCACATCTGAGGATAGGCTAGTGATACAGGCTGACTTGGAAAAATTTAGTTAGTGGGAGGATACAAACCTGATGACATTCAATACTGGTAAATGCAAAGTACTCCACCTTGGAGAAAAAAAAAACCCCACAGTATGCTTGTAGGCTAGGCAGTGCTATGCTCGCTAGCACCACAGCTGAAAGAGGCTTGGGGGTCATGATTGACCACAAGATGAACATGAGCTACTAATGTGATGTTACAGCTGGTAAAGCAAACCAGACTGTGGCTTGCATCCACAGATGTTTCTCAAGTAAATCTCAGGATGTCATCCTCCCACTGTACTTGGCTTTGGTGAGGCTGCAGCTGCATCCAGTTATGGGCTCCACAATTCAAGAACAATGTTGAGAAAGCTTGAGAGAGTCCAGAGGAGAGCCATGCATATGATCAGAGGGCTAGAGAACAGGCTTTATGAAGAAAGTCTGAGAGCCATGACACTCTTCAGCCTGGAAAAGCACAGGTTCAGGGGGGACCTGGTGCCTGCCTACAAGTACATAAGGGACATGCATCGGGATCCTAGGGAACATCTGTTCACCAGAGCACCCCGAGGTATAACAAGGACCAACAGTCATAAACTCCTTCAAGACCATTTTAAGCTGGAAACATAAGTGGGGAGTGAACTGATGTCCCTCCCTGGAGTTTCAATTACCTATTTATCTTTCACTTCACTTTGAAGCTCTGGGGCCAGGAGAAAGGCCACAGGACAGATGCTGAGGAATGGGCAGGCTGGGGCCACTCAGGAGATCCTGATCCTTCTAAGCCATGATCAGGGCCGCCTCACCACCCCAAGTATACTGGTACAGTGGGGAGGAAAACTGTTGTGGCCACTCATGGCCAGAAAGGCAGAGAGGGAGTGGGACACAACACCTATTGTCCATTGTTCAGCTGTCCCAATAGGCTGGTGCATGGCTGGGGTGGTAGAGAAGGTGGAGCCTCAGGAATCCCGGCTAGTGATGATGCTTGGCGTGTTCACCACTGCAGAAGGGAATTCCACTACTGAATACAATATCCAAGACATGGGAGGCAAGTATTGGGGTACCCTTCCAGGAGAACATGACCATGCATTGTGGCAACAGGAGCAGACTCTACAGCAGACTCCTAGCACCTGCTCCAGCACCACATGAGAGAGGCTCCATGAAGCCAGGTGGATACATAGATTATATTAGCAGTGGGAAGGTGGTGCTTTATAGCCCCAAAATTTTCTGTTTCCCACCCATCGCCTTTCTGATCTCATCTAATGAAATCCACCACTCTGAGCTATACTGGAGTGAATTCACATTCTTTCTATATGGGAATATCCTCCTGCATGCTTTTGGTCTCCCATTGTGATTCTCTCTCTTCAGACTCATTTAAAAAGGATCTCTTATATCAGCTACACACTTCTCCCTTTGTTTTGTTGGGCATGCTCTCTCAAATGTATAATCGCTTTATTTCAGCCCAGTGTGGGAATTGGGATAGAGCCATACTAGACCACTGGTTCTGGCACTATCCTTTTAATGTCCAAGAAGCACTTCGGCAACTATGAGGAAAGGTCTCTTTCTACTTGTCCAGACAGATCTGATAGGGTGAAATATTCACCTCCATATAATATGCAAAAGCACTATGCTATTGAGTGAGCTTAAAATAGCAAAATAATTAGAGAGCACAAATATATACATCATGGTGTACAACATGTCTAGGCAAGGCAAAAAGAGATTGGTTTATATTCACAGTCATAGTTCAATACCATTTACTCTGAAATTAAGATATCATCCAAAGTTAATAAAGTATTATTATATTGCAATTGAATAAGTATTCAACCTTCCTAAGTAAAACAACAATCAAATCCCAGTTTTGCAATGTATTGCAAGCAGAGGACTAGTGTGCTCATTAAGTCAATAAATACCTACAAGTTCAGAAAACTGGCCCCAGACAATCATTTGCAGCATTGGGACCAACTCTTACAGAAATTCATATTATATGCACTAGTGTTGATCCAAAAAAAAAGGAAATAAACCTCAAGTGCCTCCTAGATTAGTCTCTAGGACTCAGTATTTCCTCGAACTATGGAAACATATATATAGATAAAGAAGCTTCCCTTCAAATCTTCTCTCTCAATAAATTATTTGCAGGCAGTTCCAAGCCATTAAAATATGTCAGTCAATCCACTTTGACTTTTAAATCAAGATTTACAAACACACATACACTCAAACACATGAACTTCATAAAAACTTCTCTTTCATTTTTGTCCCCAAGGAGATAGAATGACTTTGTTGCATCACTACTCCTACTTGTGAATAACAAAAATGAGTGTCTTCCTCAGACAGTCACTGCACAAATGATTACAGGTACTGCTTCCTTTTCTTTTTCCCAATGACTATACTATTACAGAAAGCAGCAGCTAAGCTAAGGACCAACAAAACTAATATCTCCTCTTAAATAAGTAAATATTTTTTAAAAAATCCTTTCCACTAATTTATTTGCTAAAGTTTTCTGCTTTTTATTTTATTCCACCTCTGTGCAGTTAGTTTAGACCTTCATCCCAAAAATACAGTAAAAATTAGATAATCACATATTGCTAATTAATAATAAATCAAAGCAGAAAGACTAAAGCCACTTGACATCCCCAAATTAATCAGACAGACAGAGATTTTCAATTAAGTCACAAATAATTAGACCCCTCAACTAAAAGGTGGAAACATACAATCATTGCCAGAATACCCAAAAATGAGATTTCACTGAGTGCAATGTCTGGGAAGAAGTCTTATTATAAGGACAACATTCTGTATTGTATTACTACAAGGAATGAAAGAGACAATGGCTATAATGGAATAAACTGGTGTACGGCCCAAGAGATGGTGTGTAGACCAGTATTCAGAATGAACATCATCATAGTATCATAGTACCTAGGGTCAGAAGGGGCCTAGAGCAGGCCATCTAGTCTGACCCCCCGCCAATGGCAGGAAACAAGTGCCAGGGTCACAG
>JAGPOW010000229.1:4023656-4045232 GCA_030014935.1 Caiman crocodilus
ACGTCAACAGGGACCCCCGCATCCATGGATTTGGTCACCTGGTTATAGAAGGCGACCAGGTTGGTCTGACAGGACCTGCCCTTAACAAACCCATGCTGACTTCCCTTCAGCATAAAGTCTCCAGCCGGTCCCTCACAGATATGAGCCTTGAGAATCTTCTCAAATATCTTTCCCGGGACCGAGGTGAGACTGGCAGGCCTGTAGTTCTCTGGGTCCTCTTCAGTACGGTTCTTCAGTAATCATGGAAGATTATATTGAATGACAGACTTGAATTATCAACTTCACTGACTTCGCAAAAAGCATTTGACAATCCATGCATTTCTACAATGTATAACATTCTGTAGTCCTACAGATTCTCTGACAAAGTTCTTAATTCCATAAAGACAGGATCCATAAACATTTAGTTCTCTGTAGGGGTAAATATCCAAATAATAAAATGGCTTAATGGCGACATCATCATGAAATTGAGCCTCATTTTGTCTCCATCACTTTTTAGCATTGTGATGGACTAATATAGAGTAGAGACAAGACAGACAACAGTACGGATAATTAGGAAATACGAAAAAGATTTTAACATTGCTGATGCTATTGAGATATGAGGTATTCCATTTGAGGATAGCTCTATATAGCTACGAGTACAAAAAAGCAAGCCAAACAGGACTTGAAATCAATTACAGAAACACAAACACCACTGAAAATCCAATATCATGTAGTAATCTCATAATAAAAAGACAACAATAAAGTAAAGCAATTCCCTTATTTTTTGGCAATTTCATTTATTGGTCTAATAAAAGGTAGCATTTTGGAACTAAGAATTTCTTCTCGTCTCAGACCAACACAGCTACCATGTACGTGCCTGAAACATGGAAAATGCCAAATTTTAGCTGATTTTGGATTATAAACTTCATTGCTGAACAACAAGAAAGATTTCTACACCTGCCTGCCTGCCTGCCATCTGACACCACCAGGGAAGAAATCCTGCTGGATCCACGCAACAATGAGAAAGCTCACATGGACCCAGAGGGACAGCTTCTGCTTTCTCTGTGGAAAAATGAAGTTTATTTCCTACATATGGGGGATTTCTATCATCTTGAACTTTCCTTGACCCTGATGAAGGGTGCATGAGCCTGTCAGCCTGCAGAATTTTTTTTTTTTTTTTGCAATTTCTTGGTGTAATAAAAGATAACATTTTAGAACCAAGCGTTTTAGATTTTTGCATTTCTAGTGTGCTTTGTAGGCATGTCTGCCTGCCTGGATTCAGGTGAATGAGGCCCAGGGCACAGGTCAAGGAAGACTAACTGTTGCTACAAAGGACTCTGCCCCACTTTCTCACAACACCCCCTCTGGAATGGAGGTAGGGGGCTAGGAAGTCTCTGGGAATGGTGGATGGGGCGGGAGGGGGAGGCCAGGAATCAGGTGGGGGGTGCAGAGGTAGCACTAGTCATGTCTGTGTATGGGGTGGGGGATGCAGTATCAGGTCCCTGGAAGGGGTGCTAGGGAGATATCTGCAGTTTGGGAGCAGAATTTAGCTTTCAGACCCAACCTCCTCCTGTGAAAAACCTGTGGCCTAAACAAACAAACAAACACCAACTTCTAGCCTAAAGCACATGGAGTCATGTTTCACCGCCGCACACATGAAGTATATCAACCCTCCCCATAACTAAAGTTTAGGCCTAATCTATACAAGAAAAACTAACATGATGGTACAGGTGTTATCATTCATAGTTATAACCAAGTTCATGTTACAGTTTGTCACAGGGTATACTCCTTTGCAGTGACTGAGTGGGATAGTATTTATCATAGAGATAATATATTTAGTGCCATCATTTCCAGTCTTTATTTTCAGCTAATATCAATCTAAGTTGTTTTCTTGTATTTGTTTGTGTGACCTGTGTCCTTTCATAAAAAAATGTATCTTTGTATTATGATCTGATTCAATCAGAGCATGGTTAGTAGCTATAGCTATGGAGACATTAGTCCAGTCCTTACCTGAGGACACATAGAAGGAGTTTTGGAACTCAGGCTGGAGCTTCCAGGATCAGCCCCCAGGACTGTGAAAAATCCTAATATATTTTAATTTAAGGGAAACCTACTCTGCAGTTCATAGAGACAAAGGAAGCAAGCTCTTAAATATTTACTCAGAAGAGAAGACATACCAAACAAAGACAAGCTACATTGCTATACCCAGACAGACACAGATTAAATGAGTTTCAAAAGGAAATCATATGCAGAGATTGCTATTTATGATTAGGGATTTCCAGTAATATATCTGTCCTGGAGCATAATACAGAGTAGGAGAGATACCTAAGTCATCAGATAGGTGCCAATTTGGGAAAGAAATCTATGCAAAAAGAAAAGGCACCTGTGAAATGAAAAGAGAAATAAAGATGCAGAGATTATGATAAGGTATTTCAGAGAAACGTTTTGAGAGGAACTGTTATCTAGGAAACCCCTGTAACAAGGGAAAGATTCTAGTCCTCAGTTCAGGGAAGCTGGCAAGGATCTGAAAGTGGCTGACAGGACTTTTGGCTGCTGGAAACACATTTAAATGAGGTGGTTTTCTCCATACTTAACTGCTTCTTTATTTTTTGTATGGTCTTATGTCATCAATTTTACTTGTTGTCAGCCTGGCAGCCTAACAGCTGAGAGAGGGAAAGGGTGTTTTGGGAAGGGAGGCAGGTAGGATCCCTTAGGGCACCAGTCAGTCTGTTTTATATATTTTACTGATTGTCTTCTGATAAGTGGGATTTCAAGGCAGTTGACATTTGCAGATATCCCATGTCCACAAAGATGGCAGATCCATTTTTGGGGGAGGGGGAGGGAGAGGGGGCCTTTGGCAAACTGGTGGAGATTTCCTCCAACTAAACTGTAAGATCCAGTTGAGACACAGGATTAGACTGGGTTTTAATTCAGGAGAGGAGTTCTGGAAATAAAGCCCAGTCTATACCTAAAGACATGCAGCAGAATTGCTTGGCAGAGAGATGGAGCTTCTGGGTTCAGGCCACTGAATTGTGAGAATATCATTTTATTTTTCTATCCATCTATACAGGCAAAAATAAACCTTTTATATCCATTCTAAATAGCCAGGTTTTTTTAAAAAAGAATTAGACTACAACACAATTTGCCAAGATTTTCCCCCATGCATACAGGACAGAGCAAACCATATTGTGAGACATAGATTTCATATACATTAGGGCTGGAAGAGACCTCAGAAGATCATCAAGTACAGCCCCCTGCCCAAGTGGCAGGAAATCAGCTGGGGTCAAAGGATCCCAGCAAGATAAGCATCCAAATTTCTCTTGAAGGCATTCAATGTAGATGCATGAACCACCTCTGCTGTCAGGCTATTCTAGACCTTGGGGGCTCGAACATTGAAGAAATTCTTCCTTATGTCCAGCCCGAAATGATTTTGCTGGAGTTTATAACCATTTGACCTTGTCATCCCTTGGGACGCTCTGGTGAACAAGTATCCCCCCAGATCCTGGTGAACACCCCTAATAAACTTATAAGTGGCCATCCGATCACCCTTGAGTCTGCACTTTTCCAGGCTAAAGAGTCCCATAGCTCTCAGCCTGTCATCATAAGGTCTACTTTCCTAGCCTATGATCATGGGTGTGGCTTTTTTCTGGACTCTCTCAAGCTTCTCCACATCCTTTTTGAATTGTGGAGCCCAAAACTGGACACAGAACTCCAGCTGTGGCCTCACCAAGGCCGAGTACAATGGGAGAATAACGTCCTGTAATTTGCTTGAGAAGCATCTATGGATACAAGCCAGCATTTTGCTTGCTTTACTGGCCACAGCATCACATTGAAATCTCATATTCATCTTGCAGTCAATCATGACCTCCAAGTTCCTTTCATCTGTAGTGCTACCCAGCATGTCACTGCTGATGCTGCGGGGTTTTCTTCCCAAGGTGGAGAACCTTGCATTTTTCAGTGTTAAACATCATCACATTCTCATCCACCCATTTTTTGAGCCTTTCAAGGTCAGCCTGGATTGCTCTCTTGTCCTCAGGTGTCGATGTTTTACCCCAGAGTTTGGTATCATCGGCAAACTTGCTGATGCAAACTTGCAGAAGCAGAAACCAGTCTGCTTCTGACTCCAATGTCCACATCATTAATGAAGATGTTGAATAATATGGATCCAACGACAGAGCCTTGGAGGACTCCACTGGACAAGGCACTATGATGATTTAATTCCCTCAACCACCACTTTCTGGGTCTGATCACAGAGCCAATTCTCCAGCCAGCAGATTGTGGTGGATCTGAGGCCGCAGATGACCAGTTTTTCCAAGAGGTGGTCATGGGATACCAGTTCAAAGGCTTTTTTGTAGTCAAGATATATGACATGAATATCTGAGATGATCCTTGTCCAGGTGATAGGTCACCTGGTCATAAAAGGAAATGAGATTGGCCAAGCAAGACCTACCCACAAGAAACCCAGGCTGGCTATGCCTCAGGATGTTGGCGTCAGCCAGCCCATTAAATATGGCCTCTTTAATAAACTCTTCCAAGATCTTCCCTGGGATAGAAGTCAGGCTGATGGGCCTATAGTTTGCTGGATTCACTTTCCTCCCTTTTTTGAAGATAAACACCACATTGGCCATCCTATCTTCAGGCACTTCACCAGAGCACCAGAAGCTCTCAAAGATCCATGCTTGGGGCTGAGCTATGATGCTAGCCAGCTCCTTGAGTACCCTTGGCTGTAGATTGTCAGGGTCAGCTGACTTGAAGGTATCTAGCCTTTCAAGGTGTTCCTTCACAAGGTCAGCACTGATGGAAGCCAGGAAATCTCCCTCACCCAGGCCTCCCTGTCCCATATGCGCAAGGGCGTCCCATGGCACTGATGAAACACCAATGCAAAGTACCCATTTAATAGGTTGACTTTTTCCTGGGCATCAGTTGTCAGTTCTCCCATCTGGTTTAGCAGGGGTCCAATGTTGTCCTTGCTTTTCCTTTGGCTCCCCACCTATCTAAAAAAGAACTTTTTATTATCCTTGATGCTTGTAGCTAGTTGGAGTTCTGACGCAGCCTTGGCTTTCCTGGTTCTGGATCAGTGCAGGGTATTCCTCCCTGAAGGTGGATCCCATCCTCCACCCTTTTAAGGCCTTTCTTTTTAGCCACAGGAAGTCCACTAGTTCCCCGGAACGCCAAGGGGGCTGTTGTGCCCTTTTGCTGCCTTTCCTCCAAGGCAGAATAGCATTAGCTTGTTCATCAAGGATCACTCCCTTGAGAAGAAACCACTCTTCCTGAGCTCCTCTCCCATTGCAGTCGTGGTCCCTTAGGGCCTCACTGACAAGCCTCCTGAGCTTGTTGAAGTTAGCTTTCCTGAAGTCAAGGACTTCTGTATTGCTGACTGACTTGCCAGCTTTACAGCAGATGGTGAAGGTGATCAGCTCGTGGTCGCTCTCATCCAACTTCCCTTCAATCATTAGGTCACTTATTAGGTCATTCCCAGTTGCCAGTACCAGGTCAAGCAGTGCTTTACCTCTCATTGGCCCATAGACCTCTTGTGTCAGATAGAGTTCATCCACACAGGACAGGAAGGTTTGCAATCACTCAGACAGGTGTATGCTACCTTCAGTTTACAACTGTGTTTAAACAATTACTTGCATTTGTAGGCAAGTCTATTACAAGAGATCCAAGAAGAAGAGAGGATGTTATAGTGACCTGCTCTTTCTTATGTTTCTGCCATGAAGAACAGAATGCAATAATGTATGCACAGCACATAGTGTCCCAACCATGTATAATGATTCACTCAGAAAATCTGATTTTTGGGGAGGAATAGGAGTGTATCATATACAGATAGAGAAAGAAAGAAGTAATCCTTTTTTAATAAAAAATGCACAAATGCTGCTGGACAGTAACATAAAGCAAATACTATATATTGTTACAACTACAACACTGAAAAGCTTAATTTGCATTAATCATGTACATTGCACAGTTTGTTTAACTTTTAGTAGTGTTCTTAAATAATTTCTTATTATCCTGTTGACAGTTCTTCCAAGGCTAATGAGTGGCAAGTACTCAATTCACATAGCAACAAGCATCTTGAATGGATTTTCTAGCACATAATTAATGGGTCAGTTACACATATAAAGCAATTTGGGTTTGTGTGTTATTTAAAGATTGTTTGGAATGACAGGTGTTTTACTACTGCCTTACATCTCTAATCATCCTTGGTTTGATACTTTAATGCTTGAAACTACTTTTAGTGTCAAGTCCTGTTGTGAAATGCCAAGCAGACAGAGGAACGAGGGCACTTGAAAGACACAAAGAGTAATTTCAGAATGTTGTAGATCAAAATGCACAAGAAACAGGGAAAAAAGTAACAATTTATTTTAATTGGTGTTTATGTTTTGGCAAACCAAGATGGAAAGAAATATAGTGAAAACCAAATATTCAAAAATAATTTTGCCCTAGAAACCTCACTTTCTGAACTGAATGAGTTACTTTACCTAAACTATATATGCAATTCAGGGATAGTTCCTTTTCTTATTCAAAGCCATTATTTTATTTCTTGTAAAAACTCATGACTGAAAAGCTACTGAGTCCAACCCCCAGGAACACTCGGGCAATCATACTTTCAGAAAAATCTGAAAAAATGTGCACTTCAGCCCTCCATATACACTACAGCCACAAAGTACCTTCTGAAATAATGGCTACAAAAGCCCTACAGGATGGAATGGGTTTCATAAACAAAAAAGAAAAAGAAGGTAGAGGCATCATCAATGCCAGAGTATTGTTTTCCCTACCAGCTACAGCATTGCACTGCCAACTTTATTCATACTGTGGTCTATTATTACCCCCAAGTCCCTTTCATTCATGGTGCTAGTCAGTTTGGTGCCACCAAGCCTGTAGGTATGCTGGGGCGTGCTTGTCCTGAAGAGGAGCACATTACATTTCTCAACATTGAACTTCATCAGATTCCAAACTGCCCAACTTGGTAGCCCATCTAGTTTTCCCTGTAACTGTAGCTTATCTTCAAGCATGACCACACTCCCCCATAACTTCGTGTCATCCATGAACTTGGCCAGGGAGCTCTTCACCCCCCACATTCAAATTATGAATAAAAATGTTGAAAAGGACTGGAGCGAGCACTGACTCCTGTGGAACACTGCTGCCCACTTCTCATCAGGATGACACAAATCTGTTCACTACAATTCTCTGGGTCCTATCCTGTAGTCAGTTTTTCACCCACCTAATGGTCTCAGAATCAAGCCCACAATCCTCCAATTTTCCTTCAAGGACATTGTGGGATACTAGATTAAAGGCCTTTTGGAAGTCTAGCTATACAATGTCAACTTGCTCTCTCATGCCCAGGTGGCGAGTTACCTGGTCATAGAAGGAGATGAGGTTGGTAAGGCAAGACCTGCCCATGATGACCATGCTGACTGTCATTCAGAATCTTACCTTCTGCAAGCTTATCACATATAGACTCCTTGATGACTTTTTCTAGGATTTTCCCTAGGATGGAAATTAGCCTGATTGGCCTATAGTTACCCGGGTCCTCCCTTTGCCCTTCTTGTGGATGGGCACACCATTGGGCCTTTCCAGTCCTCAGTGACTTCTCCAGCGTGCAAAGAGTTGTGGAAGAGTTTCACCAAGGGGTTCTTCAATTACTTTGGCCAGCTCCTTCAGTACTCTTGGATGAAGATCATCCAGCCCTACTGACCTATAGATGTCTAATTTTATTAATTGGTCATACGCCAATTCTACAGCAATAGTAGAAAGGTGATTATTCTTACCCTGCTCATCCTCTACTTGGCATGGTTTCCCCATTGGTCTAATGAAAGACTGAAGTGAAATAGCCATTCAGGAGTTCAGCTTTTTCCTGGGTGCTGGTAACCAGGTCTCCTGAGATGTTGAGCAATGGCCCCACACTCCCATTTGTTTTTCTCCTGTTGCCCATGAACCTAAAGGACTTCTTGTTGTCCTTGATTCCCATTGCAAATCTAAGCTCAATCACCATTTTAGCCTTTCTTATCTGTTCCCTGCAAATATGGGCCATTGTGGAATAGTCCTCCTTGGGGCCTGCCAAGCTTCCATTGTTTATAAGTCTCTTTCTTCTTTCTTAAGAGGACTGTGATTTCCCTGTTTATCCAAGAGGGCCCTTCTGTTACCACTTCTTCACATGGGAATGGACTTCCTTTGTGCTTCAAGGATCATGTCCTTAAGGAACAAATCACTCTTCATGCATACCTTGGTGCTGCAGCATTTGCCATAGGGCAGCAAAACAAGGGCCAAGTTCAGTTTTAGGATACTAAATATAATTTTACATTGTCTTGAGCCCTCACTCAGACCACATGGGAAACACTAAATGAATTACTAGCGTGGTTCCACATAAAACCCCCTCATCACAAACAATATAAACACAACCACACAAATTTATTATACTTTATATATTTTTATCCATATGATTTTATCCTGATAAAATAACCTGATTAATCCGTACAAGAAAACCTTAAACATTATGTTGACAATATTAAACAGTGGGCTTTTCAGAGTCTTAGAAATCTGCATTGTATCAACTAAGAGACCATGTCACTGTCACAAAAAAAAAAAAAAAATCTCTTTATTAACATGTAAGCAGATGATCAGAAGTATTGATCCAAGCCATAATAAAGAGCTATAACTTCAGGTGTATCTTAGATGTTAAACTTTACTGAAGGAATGACTCCCCTTTGGTTTCTCGCTTGGTTGCCTAAGACACTAATTCTCAGCTCAAAAGATTATCTCACACTTCACTAGTTTTGGTACCTTAGTATAATCATCTGCTGTGAACTTTTTCTACACTTCACAGATACACTGTAGGGAACAGAGCAGTCATAAAAGATAAAGAAAGCTATAAAAGACCACAGTCAGTTTCATCATAATAGCTACTGTTTTCTTTCGATTTCAGACATACTTTCACAAATTTTATTTTAAGCATTATTCTGCGTGCATATAGATAAGAAGTCTAAGGGATAGATTATTTTTCTTATTTTCTTGAGGCAATTTTACAAGTCCTTGCAAGGTCAGAGACTGTTCATAGAAGACGATAAGTCTTCCTTCTAATTGCGATTAATGCAGTTTAATTTTCATGCAATGAAAGTTACTTTAAAACATATATATTTGCAGGTTCCTATATGTATATATATATATTGCAGGTACGATACATTATATCTACTACAAGGACAGACACACGCATATTACAGAATCATTCTTTTTAGTCTCATTTAAGATTTTCAATTATTTATTTTGTTATTTTCAGGGACTACTGTGTATTGGTAATCATTATTTTTTTTCTAGTGACTAGCTTTTAAAAATATTGTACTTTATATTAAGGCCGCTATTTAATCTCTGTACACATCTTTACATGTTTGGTGCATGCTGGACTGAACCTTAGTGTATAACTATAATAGCAGAGAAGAGAATTTCACCATTAGTACAGCTGAACATCAGCAGGGCTCAGATCATATCTAGTACTCAAGAAATCAGCAGGTCTATCACAGTCTCTCAGGTACTCCATAGCCACAAAAGTACAGACTCAGGGAATAAGCTCTCTAATATGTGTGCTCTAAAGTATGTATTTTTTTTTTAAATGAAACAAAAGTGCTTAACCAATAAGGAATGAATTCCTTTGACTGATTTCAGCCTTCCTCCACCAGATCAGCAAAATAAATGTATGTTTCCATATAGTTAGCGCCACTCTCTCCTGTCACAAACAAGTTTATAGGAATCAGACTCTGGCTTCATATAATACAATCTGGCATATATAAAAAGATCTATATAGATATCTGCTGGACCAAACATCATCTTGTCAGATCCATTACGAACATTTGGTTTGATTTAAAATTTTGTATATTTCTTTCAAAGAATGATGCCCAAAATTGAATGACATTCTAGCAGAGGCCTCCCCAGCCCATAGAGAAAAGAGTGGATTGTAATTATCCCAGGTCTTCCATCTAGAATGCCTGTTAATACATCCAAGAATGACATTTTTCTTTTTTGTAAAAGCATTACATTGCTGACATAATCAAGTTTGTAGCATGCTTTGACCTACACATCCTATGATTCAATCCTGCTGCTTAGCTGGAGTATGGGCAAACATACATTTATTCATTTGATTTTTCTTGCCTTAAGTGTTGTACATGGCACTTGTCTTTACTGAATTTCAACTCGCTAATTTCAGGCCATTGCTCCAGTTTATCAATATCATTTTGTATTTTGAGCCTATCTTCCAAAACGCTTTCAACCTTTCCCAGTCTGCTGTCATCTGGAAATCTTTTGAGCATATTCTCTATTCCATCATTTACGTCATTAATGAAAATGCTGAATAGAACTGGATAGATGCTAGAGAGACTGAAGGACCCCCTCTGAAATACACCCCCATTTTAACAACGACTAATAGCTTTTCTTTGAATAGGGTTTTTCAACCCCTTTTGCACCCTTATTATGGTGTATTATCTAATTATATCTTCCTAATTTGGTTTTAAGATCATACTGAAGCCGAGATAATAAATATTTACTGCTTATCCTCAAAGTAAGATAACTTGTCAAAGATGACAGTTAAATTGGTTTGACATGATTTATTCTTGCCATATCCATACTAGCTATTTGTAACAATTTAAAATTAGTTGGATGCTGATTAACTGACTGTTCTACTGTCACCTGAGTGTCAATGTTAGGCTACCCATCCATGACTCCCCAGATCTTTCTTTCTCCCTATTTTAAAGACAGGGACTATGGTTTTCTTTTTCTAATTGTGTAGAATCTCTTCCATTTATCCTGAGTTTTCAAAGATAATATTTGATGGTTGCAAGACTGCTTTAGCTAGTCTCGTCAGCATTTTAGGCTTAACTTTATCAAGCCCCAGTGATTTAAATGCAACACAAATATATAGTTTAATTTGTTCTTTTCTTATTTTGACCTATGCTTCTACCCACATGCCAAGATTAGCTGATTAAGTATTTTGTTACAATTAACCTTTTTTGTGAGATTGACAGGCATTACATACATAAACATACTCAGTGTCATCCACTATTTGTTCCTCTTTCCCATTAAGTAATGGTCCTATAATTTTCTTTGTTTACCTGTTACTTACTTCTGATATATTTATAGAAACATTCATTGGTACCTTTTTATCACTTTCTGGCTGTAACACATGCTGTCTCCAACTTTTTTGATGTTACCATTCTCGGTATTTGTTATCCCTTTATACTCAGTCCTGGTGAAGGAATTTATGCAGCATGTACGTATGCACATCACGGACCAAATTAGATCCATGCCAAACTACATGTTATTGACACCTTATGTTGACTCTAGCCTTCAGAGTATTTCAGTTTATAATACTGTGTCAGAGATTACAGTTAGATTATGGGAACAGAGAATATAGAACCACATATTCTAGGAAACTTTTAAGGTATGATGTGGCAGGCAAATACAAAGACCTTTCACACACCTTTCAGATAAAGCCTTTCCTAAATTAGGATTTTAATTCTGACTAAACTTCTGCACTAGATGATTTAATACATGTTTAGTTCTTTAGCCACTCCAAATTTCTTTTGCGGGGGGCAGGTGGAAGGTTTAAAAGTTCTTTCCAAAAAGAATCACTGATTTTCATATGAAACAAATATGCAAATGATCAAGACAATCAGAATAACAACATACTAAAAAAGGCAATTATCTAAATTGTTCAATTTGACTTTGCCTAGTTAGGCTGTCAAGCAGTTTTGTGGGGGAAGGGATGAGGTTGGGTTTTTTTGTTTGGTTTCTGTAGTTCCAAAATATATTCTCCGTCTCTCTCTCATACATGCACATATGAGGACAAATTCAGAGCCAAAGTAAGGGACAGTAAATAATTCTTTGTGCCTGAAGCAGAGGAAGGATTGAAATGAAACTCAAAGTAGCAATTCAGTCCTGGCTTCTCCTGTGCTTCATGAAGAAGCCAAATTACATCAACCCTTTTTCTGATAAAGTTATACTTTCTTCTGCTCCAACTCAGCATGAAGCAGGTCATGTCAATGGTATATTCACCTTTATTGACAAAGAAAAACAGATGGATAGCAGCTCCTTTTCTATTTATGCTGTGAAATGTATCATAAGTGGCCTGTGCAGGAAAGAAGGAGTCTCCTTATACCCTTCTAGTTTCTGGCCACTGTCAGAATCAATCCTTAATAAAGGTTATTTCAATGGAAAGTTGTTTCCTCTGCTTGGAAAACAGAAATGTGTATTTCCTTCTTCCTGTGTCTGTTTCACAGGATAAATAGGAAGGTACAACACAGCCACTGGACTAGAGATGACTCATGAGAGAGCACGAATATGAAAACTGCTTAATATCTCTCTGCAGGCACAGAACTTGATTGACCAACATGGAGAAACTTGAATTACTTCCAAACAGGGATTCGTAGGATAAAAAGTTAACATGCAACTGAGGAGGTACTCCAGTGATGGAAACACGATGTGCAAATGTGAAGACTATAGAGCACCTACCACCAGAATGCCCACATATATTGGAACCATGGACCTATGAGACCATCACTAAGGCTACGGATCAAGCAACAGTGTGTGTCCATTTCTGGACCCAAATTTCAACATGGTGACAGAACACAAGAAGAAGAAGAAGATAGGAAAGTGGGGTTGGAAGAGAACACATCTATTCCAGCCTGTAGCTTAAGGCAGGATCATCCCTGACTAAACCATCCCCTGCATACCACCTATTAATTCTATTAATTAATGCTATGAGACACTGCTATTCTGTTATATAACTCTATGAGTTAATTCTTGCAAACATATCCAACAGAATAAATTGGAGGACAAAAATAATATGACTTATTAAAAGTACAAATACTGAACATGGGAAATATTTTTAAAGTTTGAAATGAAAATGAGAATGAAAGCAGCAAATTTTAATGATCCTACTACTCTGTATAGAAAAGATCCGTAACAGCAGCAGGATAATATAGCCTAAAAAATTCTTCCTATGACAGAAGAGATGTTTCATATAATTTATCAGAGTAACATCCCTAGTGCGCACACTTCATTTCTCTCTGATTATCATAATATCTGCATGCTTAATTCAGTAGTCGTAACAACAGAGTGGTTTCAGAAAGCAAGAAATAACAGCATACAAAGTGAATGCTTTCAAATCCCTTGCTGCTAAAATCAATAAACTGACCAATTTTAAAGCTGAGCTGTTTTATTATGCAGTAATGAAGTTTAGTTAGAATTTTGGCAACCACATTATAACTCTGGGATTTACCAACCACTCAAAAGCAAGGACATTTTTGTAGCTCTTTGAGTAACCAAATGATTCTGCAGAGAAGCACGCACATTTTGTAATTCCAGTAATATCTGGGTTACTTAAACCTGCATGGTCCTATTTTGTCAGACAGGGTAAAAAAAATTAGATACCCATGCACTTTTTTTTTCTTTTCTTTTTTTTTTTTTTTTTTTAAGATATCTATACAGAATCCCTGGTTCTTAAGTGCAATTAGTTTAAGGGCAAATACCAGTGAATTTTTAGACTTAATCTTTTAATGCTGGGTCAAGTCAATTCTCTCTCATTAAAATCACAAACACAAGTTATCTAAGTGCCAAGAGCAGAAACAGCATAGATATCTTCTTTTGTTTAAATAACCAAAAGGAACTCCAGCCTCTGTTAATTTCATTCATGGAAAGAACATGCCTAAGGCACATGGGACGCAATCCTCTTCCAGAACAGAGATGCAGCAATAATAATAATTCTAAATAGATGCACACAGCTGCAGTCAGAATTGCACTAGTTGGATGAACTAGTGATTTTAAAACCAGAAGATGGTGTAGCAGTTTTTCTTTTCTTCAATTAAGGAATGCCAAATTATTCATAGATGGCAAAGTTCAAACAACTGCCAATAAAAACAAGGTCAAAACATATTCTGTTACAGATTTAGCAGAACAAAACTCAGCTAACTTGAGAAATATTTTAGGGAGTTATTTAAAAACATATTGGAACTTTATTATTTTAGTAATCTGTCTGTAAAAACCCCCCAACCTTTTGGGGCTTTTCCCCCTCTGTCAAGTTCATCTGTATAGAACTTTTTGTAAAGATGAAAGTAATAAATGTTAATTCCCCCCACAATAAAGTAGATTTTTACATAATATTTCAAATATTATAACATGAATATACTCTCTTACATACATAATGTATTAGATAATTTTAAAAATTCTTTAAATTGGGACTTTTCAGGATTATAAATGGATGTCCCCCACTGGAAAGCTGGGATTTTTCCTTATTAACAGGCATATTAATATGCCCTATTAAGGCATATTACAACATGTTACCAGTAACTTTTCTAGGACTGAATATTGGCTACCTAAAACCACTGATAGGGAAATGTCATCCCAGGAGAAAATTCACATATCAAGGAAAAAAGAAAATAGTTTTCTAGCAGATAGATATGAATGCAAAGTTATTTGGGGCTACTTTCAAGTTCAGACCACAGAAACAGTCCCATGAAAGATGAAAATGTATCCTTGTGAGCTGTAAGGTTTTGGACATTCAGTATCATAAATTGTCTTCCCCAATATGTACAGTATTTATTTTAATCCTATCCAAGGGTGGGACCTTTCCTTTTCTTCTACTCTTTCCACTCCCCCCCCCGAACATTCCCCCTTTCTTTTGGGTTCATTTCTCCGCAGTTGATAACTTTGATGCCTGGTTTTGTTAGACCCTTTGGTTTTTGTTTTGGACTTTGGCTGTTCTTTCACTGCTTTGTTATAACAACCCCCGTGTTCACTTACTTAGTTGTGTCATATAGTAAAGAGGGTGAATACTCACATAGCAGTTTCCCAGCACACTCTGGTTCTTCCTAAATTTAGTTGTTGCTTATTTCATTGCTTGCCTTCCTTTGCCTCATTAATTTCTGATGTTTCCTGCATTGCTTAGTGAACAATAACATATGCTTTCTGATCACCACTCTCCCCTGCAACCTTTTCAAATACAACTAAAAGAAGAAAAGAAAACTAATTTGTTTGTAGCTTACCTTTGGTAGAATTGCATTATATTTGGCAGAAATGTGAATACTTACTCAAGGCTAAATTATGTTTGTGCAATATAATGAAATTCAGTTTCATCTTACTATATTTTATCACCCGTCAGTGAAGGATATGTGCATTGTGATTTCTACATATCAAATTCAGTTAAAGATACATTGCACCATCATCAGAAATTTTATATTCTATGTCATGTGTTCTATACATTTTTTCAGTTCCTTTTATAGAACCAAAGATATTCTAGTCCTGATGCCATGCCAGCATGAGAGTTGTTAGATGACGTGTACTTTTAAAAAATCTGCCAATTTCCTTTAGATACCTAAATAGGAGCTGAATACATTTGGACATCTGGCCTGAGTCATGCATGCTGAGTACTTTTGAAAATCTGGCTCAGAACTCCTAAGGAAAAGAATGAAACATACTGGGAAATGGACAAATGCCTTGGGCATCTGGGTTGGGCAACTAAATTACTTTTTTTCTTCAGCACCTGAACTGAAAAATAGAAATATTTTTGAAAAATTATTCTAACCAGACCAAATTGAAAATTATTGGGTTTGTTTCATTTATTTCTTTTTTTTTTTTAGTGCTCATCATATTGGAAAAACAAAAAAGGCAGGTCATTCAACACAAAGCATTTTCAGGCATTTGTAAAAAAAAGAAAAGGAAAAGGGGCAGCAGGTTGAATCACCCACAGCTCTCAGATCTACAATTGCAGCTCCAGCCACTACTACTCTTTTACACAGAAGTCAAGTGGCTACTTGTTCAGGAATGAGTGACTCAAGGTCAATACCCTCATCTGCCTGAAGAGCCTTAAAACTGCAACTCCCATTTTTAAGGAGGGTGCCAAGTTACACCAAGTTACAGTAGTCTGCATTGGGGTATTCTCAGTCTCTCCTATCAATCCTGTTTCACTTTGTATATATAATTAAACATCTAATCTTTTCTCCTGTGAAACAGAGGTGACCCCATTTCCCAGATGAATGTTTGAACTACTGCTCATCATTTCACTGACTACTCTAAACCCTTTCATACAAAGTGGGAGACCTCCAACAGAAGGGATTCAGGAAGATCATCCCCAAATACATTATAACCTAGTGCAGGGTTGGGCAAAACAGCAGATCCAGCCATTTTCCAGCATCCCCTGTCCATGCTGCTTCCAGCTGGTTTGCATGGAGACCCTGGGAGTATTGGAGCAGTGATAGCACAGGGCCACAAAACCTAATGGTGGGTGTGGGGCAGCCAGGTTGGTGTGCCTAGGCAGCAGGGTTGGGTCCATCGGCAACAGCCAGATGGAGCTGCTGCTGCAGGGGCTGCTGAAAAATGTAGTTAATCACAGGCCAGACCAAGCCTTTGGGCCAGACTTTGCCCACCACTGGTTTAGTGGCTAAGGGAGCAATTAGGCCCACTTTGTGCTGTTTTGAGACTTTCAGTATAGCCTACATTTCAATGACTGATCTCTGCAGAATTTCTTAAAACAATCTTTATGGAAAGAAAGGACATTTTTTTTCTTTTAAGAATGGCCTTATCAATTGCTAAGTGTGCTATTCTTTCATTTCTATTTGATGCGTGAATAGGAAGTTCTGTTAGATTTATTTATTTTTATTGACAGTACATTTCCATTTCCATTTGATTAGAATGTCTATTAGCTTGTTTTATTTCCTCAAGCTTCTTAGGTGGTGTTACAGGTTCCAAGTTAACACATACTAGATGCAGCTAAAACACAAACAGATAGCCATTCAAGAAGTTTAGCACCTGTTACTGCAAAGTTCTTCCCTTTCAGGCAAGGGATATTTCCTAAGATCTACTAACTTTAAGTGATCACTACATTCCAATTATTTGCAACCTTTTCCAGTGAATGGGTAACAAAGCCCTTAAAGATGTTGAAAATTTGTTTCTTGAAAGGTAGCTATCTCCTCTTTGTCTTCTTTCTATTCCTAGCAGAAATAGCTCCCATACTGCAGAATTCTTTCAGGCTGCCAGGGAGCCCATTGCAGTTAACTTTTAGTTTTGTGGTTATCAGTTAATGCTCTCTTACCACTTGTAAGGATACAGTTCTGCAGCTGTTGGGCACACGCAACTCCCATTGGAGTTCAATGTAGTCTGAACAGAAATGTTGCAGGGTTGGATTTTACTAAATTAATTTTTATTTGCCAGGCCTGCTTAATAGATATGTCAGTTAGACAGAGCAAGAATCTAAAAATGGACACCTAAAAATTTGACACCTGACTGTCGAAGCCTTGGGCAGTGAGGGACATATGCACTATGGGGTGCATGTGGTATGCTGAAATTCAAATCTCTGTTCAGAATGAGGCACACCAGAAATTTAATGCTGGATTTCTTACATAGACAAATACCACAGATGGGCTGGTCTCTCTCTTTCTGTGGCCTCCTGCAACATAAGATTTTGGTATTAACACAAAAGCTTTCAATACAGGAAACGTTTTGATATTTTTTCCTCTCTTTCATGCATTGAATAGAAGGGTAATGCTTACACAGTTGTATTTATGCACATGTGCATGTGACAATGTACTGACTTCAAGTGTTAAGTGCACAAAGTTTGTTCATACAAACCTTGACCACCTGTGTAATAATGCCTACATCCTCCCTCTATTAATTTGCAAGTGAGCTGGAATTTACATCAATTAACTTTAATTTTTTGTAATATAGGGGGTGCAAGAGCTGTCACTGTGCTGTGTGTGCGTCGGGTCACACTGAAATCAGCAGTAAAGCTCCCATTGGCTTAGGAGAAGTATTAGTAGGGCCTGTGCTTTTCACAAAGGCACTCATTAGGATTTAAAAAAATATTTATGTTAAAATTTAAAGCTCTCCCTAACCAATGGACAGGATAATACTCAAAGCCCTTTCTCTTGGCCTTCCTTGTGGCACAAGGAAAGAATGGAGCCACTTAAGGGATTTCTTAGAGAAGGAAACTGGTTCTTCTACAATAAGTTAGATCCTAGGATGAAGATTTCCCCTTCTCCTGGTTTACTACAAATGGTTGTCACTTCTCTTGCATGTGGAGGACACCCACTTTCACAGTCTTCTGCCATATCTTCCTCCAGGAGAGATGGAGGGAGGAAGAGCACTGACTTCGTAATCCCCCCCAAACCAGCATTTCTGTCAGTCAGCTAACTGGGAGGGGGGGAGTGTTTCCCTGCATAGGAGGGGAGGGAGGGGAATTTTCTTTTCAGCATAATTTAAATGCTATCTGGGAGACTTTCCTGGCCTCAATGCCTAGTCTGGCTGGTTTTAAATGCTGCCCAGCTGGGCAGGACTTGGTAGCATTTAAAGCCGGTGGGTCCTAGAACTGGATTAGGGAGAGTCACCTTGCCCCAGTTTTCCACTTCTCCAGCTTTCAAATCACTACATGCACAGGGAGGAACTCTAAGCCCTGCTTCCCCAAGCCTCTGTTTTTAAATCACTATGGTAGGGTTAAATCACACATGATAGGGTTTTAGTTCTCAGGTTTGCATTCTGTGCCCTCTAAATTGAAACAGTGAATTTAATTGAAATGGCAGGTTTTATTTTTCCATTGATGCATATACATTATTGTCCTGGAGGCTGCAGGCACCTGCTGAAGGCAGAAGCAGTGAAAGGCTATATCCTTACCCCCAGTGGAGCCTGCCTACTTCTCCTGCAGCCAGCAGGCCATTAATCTGTCAGCTTTCCCCCCAGCTGCAGAAGAGGCAGCCAGGCTCCACAGAAAAAAAGGATCAGGCCCCTCATAACTTCTACCTTCAGTTGGATCCTGTGGCCTCCAGAATGCCTGGGGCTGCCCAGGAATGGGCTGGCTTGCCACTGGGGCAGTGCAGGGAGGTAGCCAGGGGTGTGGCTGGGTGTACTAGTGGCTGGAGAAGATGGTGGAGACAGTACACGGGGCGCTAGAAGCCCAGATGGACTTAGGGATGTTAGCAGCCTGTCCAGTCTTCCAGCACCCCATGCACTGTCCATACCATCTTTTGGGTCCTCCAGCACCTAGCCACCCTCCTTCCACCTCTCCTCACTGCCCCCTCAGAAAACTTGCATAAATATAATGTGCGATGCCACTAAGCCACACAAAGGGAATTTTTCATCATGTGTACATCACAACATCATCACATGTACAAGTGCCTTATAAGCTTCCATAAGCAGCAGATACTTCATCAGATTTTGTAACGGGACTGCAGGAAGCAGTGATTAGAATATAAAAAAAGGGTAGAAAAGGGGAGAGGAAAAAGGAGTGCACTGCTGAGAGAATCAAGGTGGGTAGGAGACAGAAAAAAGAAAGCAGTTCAAGACATAGGTGTCATAGAAGCTAACTCAGGTCATGGCATAAGAACCCATAGTAGTGTTTTAGAGTTTAAACAATACTAATATTTAACACAATCCTGCAGATAAT
Source organism: Caiman crocodilus (assembly GCA_030014935.1). Lineage (NCBI taxonomy): Eukaryota > Metazoa > Chordata > Crocodylia > Alligatoridae > Caiman > Caiman crocodilus. The sequence continues at coordinate 4,043,050 of JAGPOW010000229.1, forward strand.
TTTTTTGTTCCACAATTTCCCTTTCAAGTGTGGTTTTAAAGTTTTGATGTCTAACAACAGCCACTCAGAGGTCAGCAACAGACTGTCCAGGGGAGTTAGAGTTTCCTGCCTGTCTTTCTGGCCCCTGACAGACATTTCACTTATAATAGGGTTAACTGGTTAATCATGTCTTACGTACAGTGGCCACACATTGAATCAATGATGTGATAAAATGAGGAATAAGCCACAATTGTATTACACATAATGACCAGTGCTCCACCTCTGGAGCTCACAGGATCATTTCAAGACTTCCTTGTGCCTCTGCAGTTGGGATCCCCATCAGTTGATCAGGGGCACCTCCATGGGGAACCCAGGATCAAGCTCCCTCTGCAATGGCAGTATGGCACAATGGGATCTGATACAGGATCCCACAATTGTGTCTCTTGCCATGCATGTGTGGCATGGCAAGAAGCATAATTGTTGGTATTCTGCATCATATCTGAGCATACCTTTACTTTAACACCTGCCAGAGTACTCTGTAACTGAAATCAAATCAGTGTTCATTCATCCTTACATGTAGGGATCACCCAGTCTGTCCAATATAGACAGCAGAGAAGTATTGTAAACAAGTGATGGTGTACATGATGTTGGTAGAGGGTCAGGCAAATGAACCTCAGAAATTATAATTCAAGGTTCATTTTCATCATAACAGCTATAGTCACATGCTTATGCATGTGGCCATGTGTAAACAGGATGACCCCTGTCATCTTCATTATTTCAGCAGAACAGTACAATGTAATGATATGCTGTCTGAGATAGTTAATGTGTGGTATTTAACTAAAAATGTTGTCCATTAAGGATTTGAAAGTCAAGCTTCTAAGTACACTAAGCTTGTACTTCAACACAAGCAAGAAGCAACATAAATTTTGATCCAATGTACAGCAAATATTATGCGAACCCGTTCAGCTTTTAAGTGTGACTGAAGGAACTGACTGACAAAGCGGCTTCCTTGACCTCCCTAACACTGGAAAGCTCACTTTGTTAGCAGATTCTTTTTCCCTAGCTTCTCTATGACAGTTACAAATAAATCACAGACTGGATTCCTGCACATACATGTCTAAAAACCTAAAGGAAAAGGCAGATAAGCCCTACATGACTAAAATGCTATAAAATCAAAGCAATGACAGCAATAAAGAGGAATTATTCAGGCAGTGTCACTAGCCAGGAATCAAATCGTACTATCAGACATATTACTAAGAAAATTCCCATCAACAGTATGGAATATTTTTCACACCTCTAAAAGCAGCTGCTGTGCTATTTACACTCTCTGCCTCAGGAGTTTCAATCGAAAGGATGAATACAGTATATAAGGATTTTGGTTTCCAGTTAATAACCATGTCTTGAAATATGGTTACAGTCAGAGAATTGACTGTAAAAATGGCTCATGGTATGGTACTTATATGTTCCCTATAGGCCAAAGAAAGACAAAGGAAAGAATCACAATGATTTTAGTGTGGGATAAGTCCTCATAAATCTATCAACTTAATACAGACACAGACGCTTCACGTCAGTACTAATACAAATTCAACAAGCAAGCTGAATTTAAGTCTGCTGCATACATCATCATCAAAGTTGTCAAATAATTTCTGATCCTAAACTCTCAATTGCTGGCAAAAAACAAAAATGAAGAACATAATCTTGATTTTTGAATAATTGCTGTAGCTTGCCATGCTGGCAGCCCTAAGTTCTTGATTTGTCTTCTAATTTAAACACATTTGATACAAAATTTAGGATGAAATGATAAAATGTCACGTTATGGTCACCATTCTAAACACAACTATGCATTAAGTTTTAATAACTGAAAACTTCTGCTTACAACCAAAGGCATTTTCTCCAGAGATTTCTCACCTCTATACCCAGGGAAACACTTCCAGAAGAAGTGTTTTTCTCTTCTCCATTTTCTGGTTGCAGTAGAATGTTACAAATCCCTCTGAAGCCTAATTAGTGGCGCTCCTTAAACAGCTATATGGGCTATTACTTGAAGAAATACAGAAGCTTTCCTTTTGTGCCATCTCAGCAGGCTCTTTCTTTCTAGACCCACCAGTCTGGAGAGTAAGATAGATAATACGCTTGGCTCCCTTGAACAGAAGTGACTAACAGTCTGCAACATCAGAATATTAGCTAAAAGCTAAAGAAAAAAAAAA